>VOPJ01003943.1:0-22733 GCA_014673585.1 Semibalanus balanoides
TCTCGCTCTCGCTCTCTCGCTCTCGCTCTCGCTCTCTCGCTCTCGCTATGATTCTAGACAGCAGACGCCGTCTGCTATCTCCAGCGGGACGGCTGACTCCGACGCCGTGTCGGCTGCAGGGGCCGCTGGTAGCCTCGTCTGCAGCCTTCCAAGACGAGCCCTTAACACATTCGCTGCAGATGTGCTGCTGATATGTAGACCGGGCTGCAGACAAGCCGACACACAAACCCGGCCAGCTCATAAATGTCAACAACTCATGTGTCACAACTACACTAGTTCAGGGTGTCCCCAGCGGCCAGCTAGCTGGTCTATCGGCGCGATCGCGAGAGGTCTTTCAAAGGACCAATTTCGATGTTTCAATCCCATGTGCAGGACCAATGTCAGTATGTCTATAATAGGACAAAATATGTCCAGAGACTAATGCAGAACATTGAGACCAGCGTGCGACTTGAGTGACCCTCGTAGTCCCTCCCTCGTCCGTTTTTACTTGCCTTTTGTGATGGGCCCTCATCGTAAACAACGTACGTGTTCAGTGTTCTTGGAATATTTGAGTAAGCGGTTAGCGGTATACTCATACGTTTTCAGCTAGACTGAATGCACTACCAGAGGTCTGAAGAGGCAGAAAAAACGAAAGTAATGCTAGCAAACTGCGACTGGCTGTCATTATCCCCTCACCCGTCACTCCACATCGTTACGCTACTCCCTCGCGGCCCCTGCAGATCCGGTGATTTCTGCGAACTCTCACAGGAAACTCGGCGCTGCATATTTTTCCATCGATAAACCCCCACCGCACGCTTCTCGCCGACCAAAAGAGGAAAGCGTTGCGACACTACTGCGCAGGAAACACCTGTCAACGTATACGGTGTGAGGAACATGGTCCGGCACTTCACCAGCTGTTTGTGATGCTGTCGCGATCGTGTCGCTGAGCCTGGAGCGCCTGCTGGCGCTGCCGGTAGAAACTGCGACGCTCAGAACTGTGTTAACGCAACGCTAGGGGGCTTTTGAAGCACCAGTGCTGTCATTCCTCCAGATAACTTTGCTCGGTGATCGTATGGTGTCCTCATGGACGGACTTGTGCTAACCCTCGCTCTGCTGTTCCACAGGGCCGATGTAACCGAGAGAAGCCGCCGTGCAAGTACTTCCACCCGCCACAGCACCTCAAGGAGCAGCTGCTCATCAACGGCAAGAACAACCTGGCGTTCAAGAACGCGCTGATGCAGCAGCTGGCAGCGGGTGGGCTCACCATGCACGGCTCTGCCCCGGTACGTCCCCCCGCCGGCGACCGTGGCGCCCCTAGCGGCCGGTCGGCGAAGCGCGCCACGCCCCGGCCTTCCTGCCAGCACGTAGGAGCCATTGCGCGATCAGAACGGGCCGCTGCTGGTTTATAGCGCGTTTGCCGGCCATGGAAGCCTCGCAGGTGGGGTGCAGGATTAATGGAATTAAATTTGAACGCAAGGTTGTCTTGTGGTCCGGCGCTGATGCGGTCGGTGGCTGTTTTGTGCGGTTTCTTCTTGGGACGGGAATTAGGTACCTTCCCTGGGTAAACATTCTCTCATTATGTGTCATGTCGCAATAACCAAGTGCACTTCTGATCGCTACCGTGTTCTTTTTGGGGAGTCGGAGACATCGCGTGACCGTAGATTCCATTGTTAGGGTTTTGTGAAAACATTGCTGCGATCATTCCTTGCAACAGAGACAGCGCCCGAACTGGGATGCTTAGTAAGTTCCAACTTCCAAGAACATTTCTGGTTCTCAGCAATAATTGTTTTTGCGAAATCTGTAACCTTTTTATTGCCTGAACACGGTTTGAAATAGTTTTTAAGCGACCATAGGAGGAAAATATAAAAAATATATTATACAAAAATGTATTGGCTTGTGCTCGATGATACGCAACGATAGCGTTTAATTTCAAATTCTGTCGTACCTAATTCAATATTACGTAGCGTTGTAATTTCAAAGCAAATTAAGTATTAACCAATGCCAGTTCACAATTGCCAGCATCTATATTCTATTGATGGGTGAAATTTAAAACACCGTAGTCATAGTCTTGCCCGGTGGCCAAGCCCATCACCGCCCGTTACAATTTAATTAAAAGTTAACCGCCACAAGAGGAAAACTATAAATTACAACTGACCGTGGGATGCCCAGTAATGATTGTTATACCGTTACTTTTATGTTCAAACACTGAATAATCCGAGCTGCAGACATAACAAGACTTACGAATTAAAGAAAACATAAAATAACGCGTCGTTGCCGGTCACTTTTGCTCTCGTTTAACAAGGATGGAGTGCCGTCGGTTTCCAACCAACGCATGCTAGCACAGAATCGTAAAACGGACTCGGTGTCATGCAATTCACCTGTTTCGCTGAATAATGCAACGCCATTGGGCTGCTCGTATCCTAGCGACGGTAGGAATGACAACAGTCGCTGCAGGATCCGGCCCGACAGTCATTTACTCAGAACTTAACCAGCTTTGCTGGCCCTCCCATCACGAAACGTGACTTACATCGCGTTTGTACCTTACATGCAGGAGCGTAGCCAAGGGAGGGGAGGGGGGGGGGGCACCGGTCCATGCTCCCCTTGAGCAAACCAAATTTACGCTAGATAAAATATTATTCTGCTGACACCTCCCCCTCACACCCGGTCAACACAATTTTGTTGATGAGCGAAGTTGTATTATACCACTGACGTCCCCCGTGATGCAAATCCTGGCTACGGGCCTGGCGCCTGCTTACATGCGCTGTGTTTTGGTGACAGTGCATTTTATATGTATGGGGTTTCATGCTGTTTGTTATTCACTCATTCCCCTCACTACAGAATACAGATAGTGCTCACTCAAATCGAAAAATACGGGCGCTGTACGCATTTATGTGAAATGTGAGACCTTTGCCATGCGTAATTGATTCGTTGCAATGGTGTCGCCACGGCTTCCGAGTTACTAGGGACATATGCCAATTTAGTAGGGACAAATCCAAGTGCACGTGCACAGCCGGTAGCCATTGTATATGTATCTTCCCTCTTTAGTTTCTAAAACTCATCTAATTTCACTTCTGTGTACACGGAGGACTGATATAATATAAGCAAACATGTGGATAGCTACCTAGGTAGGTACTAGTGGTGCCAATCGGTGCAAACATTTTCGGAAATCCGAATTTGTCCGAACACCGATCGGGTGTTCGGTCGGACATAAGCATATTTATTTGGACATATTCGGACATCCCAATGCCCAAGTATGGTTTTCTTGTAATTTAAAGGGATATATAATGATTTGGCTTTCTGATATCCTAACTGTTGCGTTATTTGACACAAATGCCTATATTTATGTATATATTGTGAATGATACTCTGGACGTCTTACATTCCATACCATACATTTTGTTTCTGAGTTCGGACAAATTTCGGACAAACAATGATCTTCGGACGGTTTTGGACGGACAGCTGACCACGGTCTTGGACATCGGTTGGACATTGGAAAAATATTTTCTGAAACTGGCACCGCTAGTAGGTACCACATGTTCCCTTAAATCAGTCCTTCATGTACACACTACACATAGGTAGGTAAATGAAATTAGACGAGTTTTAGAAACTAAATAAGGGAACATTCGTATTACACACAGACTGTACTTAGCAAAGCGAACATATAGGGTATTAGGGATGGGTGAGCAGACACTATATAGGAATTATATCAGGGCGGGGGGGGGGCGTCGAAAAAAATTGTTCCTCAGCCATATGTTGCTGTCTGGAGAAAAGTCTAGTCTAGTTTAAATTAAGTGTAAATTTATTTTGTCCAGGGGGCATGGCCCCGTGCCCTCCCCCTTGGCTACATCCCTGGGTAAAATGAATAGGGGCAATGTCCCTAGTGTCCCCAGTGATGGCGACGCCATGTGTTGCATGATCAATGGGGATATTAAATCAAATAATTAGCGAGTGGTGATGAGTTTATCATCGGCAGACTGTTTCTGCTGTGTTTATTTTGTGTTCAGTAGGAGTACCGACATAATTGAGTTTGACAAACGGAGCTCAAGCAGCCTTTAGCTGCTGAGCTGACAAATAACACTATGAAGTCATCGATGCTTTGTGAAGATTTAATTTGCCCGCTTGATATGATCATTGATCATGTAGCTACAACAATCGGCGATTGCGACGGCTAAGGTTGTTATCGATCAGTGTTTTGACTCACCGACGTCAAATGCTGATCTTCGTCCTGTGGAATTTTTAACCGTGCTTGGTTCAATAAGCAGGTAAATGGAGCAATCAGGTATTCCATTTTAGGGCATGTATACTTTATGGCATACTACTATGGCGTATATTTATTGACGAGGCCTTCGCCCTACCGATGTTTTGCTGCCCCCGCTAACTATTGTCAGATTTAAAAGAGTTATATTCTAACCTTGGTAATATTGGTGTTACGTGCGACGACGTGACTGGTATGTTATATGGATCTTTGAGTCCCTCACGTTGACCCGAACGGGAAACCGAAAAAGATTTCGCCCAGTGGCCAGGATCGATTGATGAATCAGCTGATTCCCGGCCCCAGCTCTCCATCAACTGAACTATCCGGACTCCGCGTTCTAGCGCTGCTGGGGCATTTGTATTATTGTAAACCCACCAATGGGACATTTTGCCCTGCCACATTTACAAGAAGCTTCACTTCACTCACATGTACCCATGTACACCTGTACCCCCGGTACCCAGGCAGGTACCTACCTACTGTCCTTGTATGCCGCAATAGGCCTTGATTGCTCGGGACGTATTTAAGTTTTAACGGGCATAACCCACACTTACTTGATAACGACCGCAATAAAAGCGATTCGCACGGATAACTCCAGGCATAAAGATACGCGCTCGCAATTACCCTTCATTGTTTGCAGTCGGTCCGCGTGGTGAGCCGCAGTAACCACTAGTTTCTTATTTTCCCAACAGATGGCGTCGCCGACGGGTCAGATGTACGCAGGCCTAAATCAGTATTATACGCTGGCGGCGAGCCCGCCGGTGGGCGACACCTCCATGGTAACGTCTGTGCCGATGCAGCAGATGCAGCAGAAACTGCCCAGCGACCGGCTGGAGGTCAGTACAGGGTCACAGAGGTCAGCTCTCTGAGGGTACGGGGTCAGGCACGGGGTCACAGAGGTCAGCTCTCTGAGGGCACGGGGTCACAGAGGTCAGCTCTCTGAGGGCACGGGGTCACATAGGTCAGCTCTCTGAGGGCACGGGGTCACAGAGGTCAGCTCTCTGAGGGCACGGGGTCACAGAAGTCAGCTCTCTGAGGGCACGGGGTCACTGAGGTCAGCACTCTGAGGGCACGGGGTCATAGAGGTCAGCTCTCTGAGGGCACTGGGTCACAGAGGTCAGCTCTCTGAGGGCACGGGGTCACTGAGGTCAGCTCTCTGAGGGCACAGGGGTCACTGAGGTCAGATCTGAGGGCACGGGGTCACAGAGGTCAGCACTCTGAGGGCACGGGGTCACAGAGGTTGTCTGTCAGCGAGAGTAAGGTCACAGAAGTCCGGACATAGTGGCATGACGTCTGGAGAAAACGAGGCTGTGTTAGATGATGTAAAAATGGTTTGATAACTACTTGCTGTCGTCAGTGGGGCTAGGAGTAAAGTGGACTTAGCAAATCAGGTGAAATGATCATTTTTGGCTCGCAAAAATGTTTCTTCTAACAACATCGGTGGCAGACGTAATGGTTTATTCTAGATAACATTCACCGATTTTCTCTTAGAAAAGGACTGCCTTTCTTTTTCAAAATTCCTTAATGCGCGTGCAAAATCACTCCTAATCACCGCCAAAATACTGCTTATCAAATACTGATCGTATTGATAAATAACTATGATTGAGCACTCGCCAGCAGCATTCCACCTGCGCCATTTTGCACATTTGTAACCTGCATGATCGACTCGCCACGTTGTGTAGTGAGTCCGGGCGGACTGAGTGATCTGACAGATGCTGATTCTGCGTTCCAGGGCGAACCGGTGTACGACTCATCAATGTACTACAGTGTGAGTACCATCACGGCTCGTCTCGTCTCGTCTCGAGCCTTCCCGTAGTGCGGCCGAGAGCCGTCGTACCACTTGTATACAACGTAACAATCATGTAGTTAAAGTTGACATGTGTGCGGTAACGGCTGGTTCATTGTTGTGCCGAAACGAGGTCGTCCCTGAAGCAAGATGTTGGAGTTGGTGTTAGCGGCATGCAACGTTCCAGTTCTGCTATGCGACCAAATGTTCCTGTTGTTGACCTGACCCTCGTCCTGAACACCTATCCCCCACATCCCACCTCCTAACACGTCCAATGACATATTCCCCTGTCACGTCCAGTGACCTGTCCCTGTTCCTGAACTGCCCCTGCCCCTGACACATCAAGTAGCTCGTCTCTATCCCTCGCCCTGACCTGACCACTGACTTGTCCCTCCCTGACTCGTCCGATGACCTGTCACTCGCCCCTGACTCGTCCGATGACCTGTCACTATCCCCTGACCTGTCCGATGACCTATCACTCTCCCCTGACACGTCCGATGACCTGTCACTCTCCCCTGACCTATCACTCTCCCCTGACTCGTCCGATGACCTGTCACTCGCCCCTGACCTGTCCGATGACCTGTCACTCTCCCCTGACCTGTCCGATGACCTGTCACTCTCCCCTGACCGTCTGATGGACCTGCCACTCTCCCCTGACCCTGTCCGAGATGACCTATCCACTCGCCCTGACCTCGTCTGATGACCTATCACTAATCCCCTGACCTGTTCCGATGACTGTTACTCTCCCCGACAACGTCCGCTGAACACTATCACTCTCCACTGACACGTCCGATGACCTGTCACTATCCCCTACCTGTCCGAAATGACCTTCACTCTCCCTGAACCGGTCCGATGAACCTGTCACTCCCCCCTGACCTGTCCGATGACCTTGCTCACCTCTCCCCTGACTCGTCCATGACCTATCACTCGCCCCTACCTGTCACTGTCTCTGACATACCCTCTGACCTTCCCCGCCCCAACACGTCATCTTCTGACCTCGTCCCTCTGCTGCTCGGTAGCCGTTCGCGCCGATGGGCGTGGCCTACAAGCGGCCGTCGGGTGACAAGGGCTCCGTGTCGTACTACACTGCCGCCCCCAGCCTGGCCGCCTACCAGCAGGCCATGCTGATCCAGCAGCATCAGCAGCAACAGCAGCAGCAGAGCTACCTGCAGCAGGCTGCCTGTGAGTTCAGCACCAGTAGAGCTGCCTGTTTCGGCCGGGGCTGGCGCTGGTAGATGTGAACTAGGACAAATCCGCTTTGTGATTTTGTCTTCCAACTTTTAAGAATCATGTTTTGCACACATGCTCTATTAATGGTGTAAACTCTTTATGCGCCGACTCTATGGTGACCTGACCTCTGTATGGTGACCCGATCCCTGTGTGGAGACATGACCTCTGTATGGTACTACCTTTGTATAGTGACCCGACCTCTGTATGGTGACCTGACATCTGTATAGTGACCCGACCTCTGTATATTGACCTAACCTCCGTATGGTGACCTGACCTCTGTATGGTGACCTAACCTCTGTATGGTGACCTGACCTCTGTATGGTGACCTGACCTTGTATGGTGGCCTGACCTCTGTGTGGTGACCTGACCTCTGTATGGTGACCTGACCTTTACACGCTAACCTGACCTCTGTTTGGTGTGTTACAGTCGGCGGACCACCGCCTAGCGTTCCCCGATACTCTACCTACTGAGCTCAGACTGGCCGACAAACAGTCAGTCAGCCGCCGACCTTCTGAGCCCCGATAGGTGCGTTCTGCTGCCGTATGCGGCGGTAAAGCTCGCAAATCCGAGCAGGCGGGGTCTTCAGGGCAGTGCAGGGAGCTCGAATATCACAGTTACTTCATGTTCCGTCCAAAACAGGGTGTTTTGCAAGGGCGCCACGAAGCCGTAACTTTGAATCAACCATCTAGCGTCTTTTCGCCGAACTGAGTACACAATTATAAGTAACTATAGGAATAACCCAAATTTATCTTACAAGGTGTTCGAAAAAAACTGAATGGTGTCTGACATGCATCCATTACTGTTTGTTTCCAGGAGGCTCGGAGGTTTCCGCCCAGTGTGTAGTGGGCATTGTGGCGGCGCGGCGGCACGGCTCGTCACTCTCTTCACTCCGCCACTGAGGGGCTGTGTCCGAGGCGAGGCCGTCTCGGCTGTGTCCGAGGCGAGGCGATGCCGTCCCGCCTGTGTCCGAGGCGAGGCCGTCCCGGCTGTGTTCGAGGCCAGACGGGGCCGTCTCGGCTGTGTGGCGTCCTCTGACGTCTCGCTGTCTGGCGAGGGGGCTGCCGAGGTAGTGCCGGAGGAGGTGGGCGCTGAGGGCTGCCACTGGCTGACCCCAGACAGCAGCGCCAGGAGCTGAGCAGTGCTCACCGCCGCGCTGCCCGCGACCAGAGCGTGCCCAGCGCGCGAGGATTTCTCGGCTGCGACCGCAGCGCAGTTGTCACGAGAGTGGCGCGGTCGTCACGAATGGGGCGCAGACTCGCGGCGAGAGGCCAGCTGAATCTAGTCGTGATCTAGGTGACGCAAGGCGCCGTACTGGAACGATACTGTGCGACAGGACCGCGGCGTTTGTACCCTGCCGCGGGCCACCGCCGCGCGGCCACTGTAAACGACAATCATATCGGCGGCAATGTGGACTGAGTGATGGCCAGAGCCCAGAGGAGCCTGCGACTGCCGTTGTTTTATAATTTTCCTTGTGGTTGTTTTTATATTTTCATGTGGGAAGGTTGAGCCGCCCGGTTTTAAAATTCGATGAATGACCATGGAGGGCTGTGAGGGGATCAGAACGAGATGTGGTAGGTCCTGATGGATGAATTTCGTCATGGTCGACTTAGTCGAGCGATTCCTGTGGTGGTAGTAAGGAAGCGTGACTGCGGGGGCCGGAAAGCAGGAGTGAGGTTTTCACGGCTACAGATGGCGCTGCGGTCAGATATGAAAAGATAAAGATGACGCTGTAGTCGAACTTCTACTCTGTGAAGGTGTCTTAACCAGTGCACATTTTTTTCTGCAGCAAATTTGTTGTGAATTTGTAATGAACAAGGATTTCCCCGATTGTGACGTGTTGTCTAGTGGGCTCAGAAATGGTTCCATGTTTTCCCAACCTGCGCACTTAAAATCAAACATGTCTTTTGCCACTTCATGTAGTGTCGCGTTTGTCGGCCGAAGGAAACATTCCGATTTTGTTCGAATTTCTGGTTCCTTCGTGAAGAACGACACACCTGTGCCTGCCATGTATTCGTGTGGATAGTGTTATGCCACTGATAGGCGAACACGTGATGTTAGGCGTGTTCGAGTGCGGAGTGGTAGGAGAGTTGTGTGAAACGTCATCGTAGGTATAGGTCCAGTAGTTTTGCCATCTTGACATGCATGCGAGAGTACCAATAAATTAATTGTTAATTCGCTTTCTGTCGCAGAATTAAGTGTATGTGATATGGGAACAGTGTGTTTTCGTATCATGGTTCATTTTTTTACCCATTAAACTTAACTTCACACCAATATGGCTATTGGTCAAGACTCAAGCTATAAAAACTTCCCGCACAGCACATGTTTCAATTAGCAGCCCATTTTTATCTACCAATCCACAATCACATGGCTGCTTTAACTCTGTGTTCAATATCACCATAATATATTTCGGAGCACTCCAATATGCATCACTGCCATCATCCAGTGACCACAATGCCAAGCAACAAGTTTTGACGCGACTGACCAAAGTCCTATACCTCGCATTGACTGGCCGCACGAACGCTCAGACCACAGCCTCACACCATCACAGTGGACAGTTCGTGATCTACAGCACACACAATCAAGTCCTTCAGCCAGGGAATCAATTCGTCTCGCTTTGATAGGTATTGCACACGCCTATTTCGGTACACTTGACAGCATATCATGCCCTGTCGAGTGCTCGTATCAATTCTGTTCGAAAGCATACCAAAGTAGACACAGATTAGAATCATTCCGAATAACACAATGCCACTAGGCCACACTGGTGCATAGCACAACCAACCTACTCAAAGCAAGCTCCAAATCACAATCACACCCAACGAAGAGCAAGTTGGGATCAGGGTAAGGCACTTTTGGCCTTTCGTGATACACATTCCTGTATGTCTCTCGACCAACGCCACGAAAAATGTTATCAAGTTCAACAACAGCAACATCTCCGCACAACAATTAGGAAACACTGGCGACAACCTACAGAAATCTATCTAGCCAATGCCTGCCATGGAAGACTAGTCGCGGGAAATTGATGCCCCACGCTCATTCGCACGCGCACACACAGACAAACGACCATAGTACACACATTCTACGCTCAGCCCAGCCACTGGCAAAATCCCACCCAGGGAGGAGGGCAGGTTGACAACAGTACATGCGGCCAGACAGACACAAGCTAGCCACTGTAGGTCAGAAAGAGGGCAGTATATAATATCCCAGCGGCTGCTCAGGCCAAACAGACAGATAGCCTATATCCAGCTGGACGATCAGGCTAGCGAGGACAGCCAAAGCTAGCTACACAGACATCCTATGAGGTCTAACCAGTCCAGACTCAGGCTAGATACACAGGCAGCACTCCGGTCACTTCGCGGCGACAGACGGGGCAGGATCGGCTCTCCAGCTGCTCCTCGCAGTCGACACAGAGACAGACGTGCTGACACGGCGCCACCACCACCTCGCGCGGGTTGTTCAGGCAGACGACGCACTGCAACGCCTCGTCCACCGCGTCGCCGGCCCGCTCCCGCCGTCTCCTCTCCGTGCGGATGACGTCAAACTCGTCTGCGAGCCGGCGGCGCCGCGCGCGCTCCGCCAGCGCCAACCAGAGCCGCCGTCCGATCCAGGCGGCTCCACAGAGTCCGCCGAGGGCGAACACCAGCATGAGGGCGCGCGCCACGTTCCGTCCCGCCTCCAGATCGCGTATGACAGCTGCCTCAGAGCGGGTGGTGAGGATGTAGGGCAGCTGGCCAGACGGAGGGCGCAGTTCTAGCCCGCTCTCCATCAGAACTAGTTCGCCATATCCGGTGGCGCGCGTGCCTTCCAGCAGCATCTCTTCGACATCGCGCATGCCCTGCTGGCGCGTGCCGAGCATCCACTGCCACACGCTCTGCGCCAGCGACATCTCGGTCGGCACGTACTCATCCTTGACGGTGAAGAGGTCGGCAGAGAGCGCACCTGCGTCTTGAACGGTCACTGCCAGGCCGGCACCGCTGAGCGCGAAGGGCACCGTGTTGAGCGCCTCGCGCACCGTGCGTCGTCGCTCAGACCAGAAGCCTGCCTGGTTCTCCCACGTGTGCTCGCGCAGTGAAAGCTTCTGCAGCACACCGCGGATAGACGGGTCGGCGCGCGACCGGATCGGCTCACCCAGGGCGCGGACTTCGCCCCGAACAGCGGCGAACTCGAGTCTCCCGCCGGCGGCGGACACGCGTTTGACGAGAGACGGGCCAGCCTCGAAGCCGGGAGCGTCGCGGACGCTGTTGACGGCGACGCTAGAGGCGCGCGCGACCGAGGCGAGACCGGCGCACAGCAGCGCGTCGCCAGCGAGGATGCAGAGCTCGACGGCAGCGCCTCGCAGCTCGGTCAGCACGTCCGAGCCGCTGACGCCCCACAGCGACATGGCTGCCTGCTGCCAGACAGGTTCACATGAGTCAGCAGGAGTGGTCAGGCAGTGTCCTAGGATTGTAAATTTCGGGTGTAAAGCGACACCCTACAATAAATGATATTCCACTCCTTTTGCCCAATTCGAGGGGTTATTTTCCACTCTTTTTCACCTTAGATATTATTTTTCACTCCTTTTAATATGTAAAAAGCCAGAAAATTGATCAAGTTTTGTTCAATAGGTATGGGTAAATTCATGAAAAATGCTCTTTTTGAGGTATAATTGTGGCCACTCTTTTTCCTGATTTTCAGTCTGAATTTTCCACTCAGCACCCTGGCTCTAAAGCAACCCTAGGACTCTGGGTCAGTGGGATGGCATGCTCAAATAACTGTGTAGGATACTGCTAGCTTGCAGGATGGCAGGCTAGCTGACAATGTCTCAGTAGAAGAGAACATATGTAAGAAGTGAGCAAAGCAATCAGAGGAATTAGAAGCAGACTTGTTAGCTGGTGAATCAACAGCCTCAGCTTGTCTGCGTCTTGTGGTCAGCCTGTCAGGTCCTGATAATAATAGGGGTTTGCTGCCACTGTGTTCGTCAGTTGAGATCCAAGTTTGGTCATAAATTATGTATATTCTGGAGTTAGATTATAATATCTAGATAATGTACTAGGTTTATGAGTTATGACACAAACCTTGTTTCCATAAAACATAGTTAAGCATACCTAACCCAGGTAAATGTAACTTTATATCTTCTTGAGTCCAGAACATACATGTTTTGAGTAGAACCACATGCCTAAGTACCTACTTCTACTCTCCAGTACTTCTCAACTCCATGATAAAATAATGCATTAGGGCATCTATGAAAAGTTCACAACTTTTGCAGAGCAAAAGTTGTTTTACCATCTGTCAAGATGGCGGCTACTTTTAGTAGCAATTCCAGCAGAGTCTGGCCTACACCTGGCACCACGAGGTTGAAGTGTCAGTACCACAAGTGTCTACACTCTAGTAGTAGCATGTCAATGTCCGCACCTGGCTCATAATTGTAATGGTTACAAACATTCACACTGCTCCATTTTAATTTAATTGAAATACAATTTATTAATGCATACTGGAGGATCAGGATGCTCCAACAAATGCATCAATTGATATACATACTTAGGTACCTATGGCTATGTTACAGATAATTTTACACTGACTGGTAAATGTTCATGAATCTACCAGAAAACTTGCTCAGGCTAGATACTGCCTTACCTCAAATAAGAATATGTATTGTCCTATAGGGAGGCAAGACTGCAAGCTCACCAAGCTCACAAAAATAGAAATACAAAACTGAAAACTTAGGAGCGAGCACTAAAACTGGATAGTTCGCAAGCAGTTTTGCCGCCAGGGACCACTAGTGAGTCAGTATTTTTCACTGTTGCAGGATATAATAACAGTTATTGATTTACAATTGTTTATTTATAAAGTAAATGCGAAGAATAACAATTTGCTTGGTACCTAAAAAGTAATCCTGGCTCCACTATAGCGTCCCTGGCGGCCAGCTGCTGAAGAAAAAAATCCAGCTGAATAGTGCAAGCCAACTTAGAAACCACACGAACCAAGGTAGGGCATATACGGTCTTGACTAGGCCATTCCGGCCAAAAGTCTCAAGACCTGATTGGTCGTGACGTCAGCGGCACATGATGTATGCTAGCGCGCCGGAATGATCGGTCCTCACTCCTCAGGCGGCCAGAATACCCCCTCAAGGCGAGTCAGAGTGCCCCCTCAAGGCGGTCAGGTGGCTGAGGGTGCCCATCCAAGTGGTTCAAGAGTGCCCCCTTAGGAGGCAAGAGGGCCCCTCGGGCGATCAGAGCGCGCCCTAAGGCGGCGCAGAGTGCCCCCTCAGCCGGCCAAAGTACCCCTCAGGAGGCAAGAGAGCCCCCTCAGGCGGTCATAGTGCCCCCAAAGGCGGCAAGAGGGCCCCTCAGGCGACCAGACTGCCCCCTCAAGTTCGAGGCCCAAGGGGGGCCATGACCTCCTGCCCGCTCCCCATCTGGATCCGCCACTGCCCGCGCGCGCCTCAGACACCTGCACCTTCATCCAGCTGTCAACATCGGCGACAGCAGTTTCGAGGACAGTTCCAGGATGGCGGCCGCCATCACGTACTCTCGGGCCCCAGCTGTCCTATCCTATATATCTATGGCCCCCTGATACAAACCACGGTATATGCAATACTGTACAACTCAGGGGGGGGGGGGGGGGGGGGGGGGGTGAGGGTCCCCCCCCTATTGGCCTTGGGTGGTATCGTTGTATTACCTATTACCGCATCGTTGTATATCTATAAGAATCTTGGTATTACCCTGTAGTGTCATCGCCTTCAGAAATGCATTGGTCAACCTAATGCCACTGAACGGTCCACAGCTGTGGCGCAACCAGAGGGGAGGGTCGCAAATCCCCTATTACGAATCCCCTTCCGTTCGTATATCCCCCGCCGTTTCATTATTCCTAAACTACGTGTTGCCGCATAACGATTTCCCCTCCCGTTCAAATCCCTCCGCATTAATAATAATGTATTCCCCAATAAAAACACTTGGATGTCGGGCAGATCTCGGCAGCGGCATGCCGAAACGTCGCCATAGCGAACATATACGAAAGTCCAGTCGACGTCGGCCGACATCCAGCCGACGTCAGTTGAAGTCATGTTTGCTGGATTCCCTCCTCCTTTCCTCAGCTGCTAAACATGGTAGTAGAAACTCAAGTAGAATCTATACCCGCCACATGTGAATCCGCAGTCCCGGCCCATAACTGTGGCACCGACAGGTTTTCGGGTCCAAATGAATGGTTCTTTGATTGATGCGGTCGATCAGGGGCGTAGCTAGGCCATCAGGGCTTGGTCATAACCCCTGTACTGTAGGGTAACCAATATCGGAGAGGGCCTTGGTTGGCCTGAGGGGTCCCCGGTCAGCCTGAATGGGCCATCGGGCGACTTAATCTGCCCTTGAGACGACCTGAGGGTCCCACACTCAGCTCGAGGGGGCCAGGACCCACCCTCAGCTGTCTGAGAGCATATCTCTAGGACTGTCAGGGCTCTTACCAGGCCTCAGCGGGTCCCAGGCTAGTCTGAGAGGCCCCTGTGGCTGCCCTCTTGGATGGGAGGGCTAAGATAGAATACCACACACTGGACTGGCAGTGTGCCAGGTAAGCAATGCAGATACCATTATACCTCTGCTGCATGCGTCGTAGCATCAATTGCATGAATTCAGATTTCAGGACAATCACCAGAAAAGATACACTTGCCACTTTCCTTTGAGGTTGTTACATTTCCGTCGTCCGGTATCTGCCCTCCCGCTGTCGCGGAGACAATGAACCGAAACCAGAAACAGTTAGTTCGGCACACCAACTCGGATCAACACATCTGCTCACGAAACAAACATGTTATTGCGCATTACGAACACGTGACTGTGCATTGAACAGTGGAAATATCAGCAAACGATAAAGGCCGATCGCTACCTACCGGCCATCTCCAGCACCGCCAACTGGACGGATCACCAGACACGGACGCACGGTACGGTACCGAGGCAGACTAATGAACAGAACACGGACTGAGATCGGGTCCCACGTGTCACCTCAGAACCTCGGACATTTCACCAATGACGGCCGTCACCAATGAGACCATCGCACGCGTCTGTGCCGTCTCGTTCCAGAGTGCGAATGGTGGACGAAAGAACAGGTCTGCCAGCGGCGGCGGCTACGGGTGGCGTGTCTTGCGCGTGAGGAGTCTGCTCAATTGCCGTGACAGGTGAGGTGTGACGTGACGGGCTTAAGCAGTCGCGTCACCGCCAGTGATGCCGTCACGTCACGGATACAGTCACGTCACGGGTACCGTCACTGAGCGCTGGCGGTGCCTGACGGTGTCAGGGCCTTCAGCAGCTGGTCGCAGCGCTCCGGACTCCGCTGCTTGTCGCGCTGAACGCTGGCCAGCTCGCAGACCACGGCGGCGTTCAGCCGACCCAACGACAGCAGCGCCTCTGCCGGACAGACGCCGAACTTGTCACTGACTGTCACACGGGCAATACAATGTGTTCAGGCCTCACGGTTGGCGGTTGACGGTACACGGTACACGGTACACGGTACACGGTACACGGTACACGGTACACGGTACACACTACACACTACACACACTATGCGAATATACCATAAGGAAATGTACGAATGTGGATTAGATCAGGCAAGCTATATTTGGTTCCAAAATCCAAACACACCATATTTTCTGCCCGACTTCGCGTTGAACATATATTGTTTTCTATCTTAGCGTAAAGCAAGTTTGTTTTTGTTGGATCGCATTGCCTTCTCACCGAACGCCAGCTGCTGCAGATTCTCGTCCGTATCATCCAGGAAGACCAGCAGCGTCTTGGCGAAGTGCTCCACGTGTCCGCGCCACTGCTTCCCGCAGTAGTCAGGACCGAGCGCCGACACTAGCGCCGGGAAGGCGGCGGCGGCCGACTGGCGAACTTCGGCGTCAGTGTCGTCCAGGCGCTTCAGCAGCTCTGTCAGGAGCAGCGGCGTAACTTTGTGAAAATCATTGGGGTTGCACTTAGTTGTTAAGAGCCCATTTGTACCACATCTCGTCATAGGCGTAGTGTTAAATTCCAAAATTATTGGGGTTGTAGTTACAAACCCCCTTTGCATTAAAGTTACACCCATGGTCAGGAGTGCAGCGGGTGGGGGGGGGGGGATGGGGACAGTGAACGCCGGAGCACACACGAAGACTGCAGAATATGAACACATGCGCACACAGATAACACGACAGTCAGCTAGAGCGGCGGCCCTCGTACCTGTGGCAGCGTCATGTATCAGCTGTACTGGTAAGGAGCCAGCAGCAGCGCCCCGGTACTACGTACCTGTGGCGGCGTTATGTACCAACTGTACTGGTAAGGAGCCAGCCGGTACCAGCTGCAGCAGAGCTCTGATACCTCGCACGGAGAACAGGCGCGTCTTCCGATTCTCATCCTCTAACATGCCTGCAACACAGACACATAAAGATACAGTATCACTAACAGGCAAGAGAACGTCCTGTATTACTTCCCTGCTTACACATCAAAGCTGCTTTAATAACACGACAATGCGGTGTATGTCCTCGATGCTGTTGATTTTATCACATAGTAACTAACGTGTCTGTATTACATGCAACTATAACTCAGTGTACCAAGTAATATCATTCAGTACTGCTGCTTCAGGCGATCTTCGTCTACGCAGTGAATATTATATCATCTGCTCGGTGTCAGCAGCTTACAGTACTTACGCTTCTCACAACAGACCCCGCCCCACGTACCGACCACGGGGGTGAGAAGCTTCTCAAACACCCCGCCCGCACCACCAACAGGGGGTGAGCAGCTTCTCAACAACAGATCCCGCCCCGGGGTGGGCAGCTTCACAACAGACCCCTCCCCACGTACCGACCAACGGGGGTGAGCAGCTTCTCACAACAGACCTGCCCCGGGGGTGAGTAGCTTCTCAACAACAGACCCCGCCCGGGGGTGAGCAGCTTTCTCACAAACAGACCCCGCCCCACGTACCAACCACGGGGGTGAGTAGCTTCTCACAACAGACCCCGCCCTACGTACCGATCACGGGGGTGAGCAGCTTCTCACAACAGACCCCGCCCCACGTACCGACCACGGAGGTGAGCAGCTTCTCACAACAAACCCCGACCCCGCTCCACGTACCAACCACGGGGGTGAGCAGCTTCTCACAACAGACCCCGCCACACGTACCGACCACGGAGGTGAGCAGCTTCTCCAACAGACCCTGCCCGGGGGTGAGTAGCTTCTCACACAGACCCCGCCCGCGGGGGTGAGGCAGCCTTCTCACAACAAACCCCGCCCCACGTTCCGCCACGGGTGGGGCCAGCTTCTAACAACAGACCCGCCCCACGTACCGACAACGGGGTGAGCAGCTCTCACAACAACCCCGCGCCCAGCGTACCGACCACATAAGGTGAGCACTTCTCGGGGTCCCCGGTGATATTCTGCAGCGGCCACCTCCGCAATCGTAGTTCACAGCAGAGAGAGGGCAGCAGTGCGGATAGCAGCGTCCGATCGGCCCGGGTGCCACACCAGGCTCGGAATCACAATGTCTGAAGAAAACAATTACAGGACATTATAACTGCTTGCACAGGCTCAGGCAACTCATTGGCTCATCAGCAAAACACGTAACCCGTTTTTTCTGACCGTTACATGGAAACGTTTGAAAGGGGTGAACATGGCAAATATCACGAATGGACAAAACCATAGCATCAAGAGTTGGTAGCTGGTAACTGTATGTATAGTATATACGTTGTCTTGGTAAAAGAGTTTTGAAACACCATACCCACCAAATAGACAGGTGAGTGTTGACGTGTTATACTGGTACAGTTACACGCTGTAACTGTTGGTAAAGTGCCGTGTTGGTAACTGGTACATGCTGTAAACTGTGTAAATCCGTTTGGTACTGTGCATGCTGTAACTGTTGGTAAATGCCGTGTTGGTACTGTGCACGCTGTAACTGTTGGTAAATGCTGCCGCGTCATACCGTCGGTAACGCTGTTCAGCAGCGGACGGAGTACGGTGGGTTGAGAGGCGGCGACCAGGCGACACAGCTGGGAGAAGCAGGTCAGACGGAGCGGGGCGGCACGGTCCGGCCGGCAGCAGGCGGCCAGCAGCGGCAGCGACGGCCGCAGCAGCGCCTCTGGCGGACACTCTGAGAAACACACACCACGGTCACCGGCAGTGGCTGAGTACACCGCAGCTGTACAGAGTAAACCGACAACTGAGAAAATCAAGTATTCTTCAACGTCCGATACATCCGATACAGAGATCAATTAAATTCAACGGCCGATGCATCCCTCAGTTTCACAAAGGGATGTTTCACAGTTTCCCTCTCTCAGTTTCACGGGCGGATCTATCGGAGCGATTCCTGACCGGTTTCTGTCGCATTTATGTAGTGAACCGTGAAGCATAGCATCAAACACCCACATAGCACCGCACAGTGCAGAAATAAACCATGTTACCACAGCATGCAATAGCGGGCGGGGCAGTTCTCAAGGCCGAGCGCAGAGCAACGAGCCTCAAACTCTACATGACACTCCACATCAAACTCCGCCAAACTCGGCGTCACTGACCGGAGAACCTCAGCAGAGCCAGCATAGTGAGCAGGTCAGAGCTGGCCGGGCCCCAGAGCTCGGAATCTTCCGACAGCTGCAGCAGCAGCGGCGGACCCAGGTCGGTGAGCAGAGCCTCCTCAGTCTGACCGGCGGCGGCCGCCAGCCGGCCAGCCAGCTCTGCCGACAGACACACACACACACGTCACACACACACACAGATACATCGAACATGTGTAGATCACACCGAGCAGTCAGAATTATAATACCGTTATTATATCAGTCCCAGCATTATCAGCGTTATTATAGTGGAAAGTCATACCACCCGTTACTGGAAGTAACTACGCATACAAAATATAGGATACCGTTACTGAAATCGTTTATTTCGTTTTGAATATACAAAATGTTAACGCTAGTTGTTTCCAGACGTTAATAATAACGTCCCATACTAGCCATAACGTTTAAAGCTGACGCTATTAGTATTTAAAATACATAATTAATGCCCAGAAGTCAACGTTACAAAACAACTTCCGAGACAAACGTCCACTTCACATCAAACAGCAAAACCAATATTCTGAATTGTAAGTAAAAATACCAGCATGCAGATCAATACTGCACAGCAAACTTGACCACCCAGAAAGCGGGTCGCCCCGACACCTCTGTACCATAACTTCGTCGCTCTGTACCATACGTACCTGCGGCGGTGCTGGCTGCGTCGCTGTCGGCGGCCGCGTGTCCCGCCACTGTGACCAGCAGTCTGAAGAGCAGCGGCACCGCCTCGGCCGGCAGCTCCTGCCCCGGCTCGAGCAGGGCGGCCACCGCGGCCAGCAGTCCCCGCTGACGCTCCGGCTGACACACGAACACACACGAACACACACGAACACACACGCACACACACGCACAGAGACACACACATATCACAAGGTCAGCAGGGCTCCGGGCTACAGGTTACGAATTCAAATTGGGCAAGTCACAAGCCACAAAGCGTCATAAGTCACAGAATAAGTCAACTGGGAAGGTGAGAAGAAGAATCCATTCGATTCGTAATAAACCACTTATAATTCCAGTGAACGGCGGTGTGTGGCCGGCAGTCGACTGGTGAGGACTAGGACGTTAGTGGTTCACAGTTGCACTGACTGGTTCGATCACACGGTACCTCGGTGGACCTTGGCAGCTGTCCGCCAGTACCTGACTGCCAAAGGTTGAGGTGAGGCTGACCGTCCGTAGGTGACGTCATAAGACTCAGCAGCTGACCGTCCGAGGCTGACGTCACATTAAGGCTCAGCACTCAGCACTCACCTCGTGCGACTGGCAGACGTCGCTGCTGGAGATGGTCTCAGCCACCTGCTGAGCGATCTGCTGGCGTCGCGGGCAGCCACGCAGGCAGGCGGCCAGCACCAGCAGCCGTCGGCCGGTGGACGGTCCTGGCGCAGACACGGCACAGGAGCAGGAGCAGGAGCAGGAGCAGGAGCAGGAGGGGTTCAGTCAAATTGTCAACAGACGTCACACGGTCCCGCTCCCAAGCTAGTGACATTACATAGCCCAGCAGCCATGTTAGTTCCCCGACAGGTCCTTGAGACAGAGACTTTGAGACCCATTGCGTGCCCTGAGACAGAGACTTTGAGACCCATTGCGTAGTTCACGGCGGGGAGTCACGAGTAAGGTGGGTGCCTTAAATTACAGCTTAACTTCCCTCCACTTCTTCATCTCAACTGATTGCTACAGAGCTGATTATCATCTCAGTTTGGGAGCCCCTGGCCTCCGTCAATAGCTCGCCGTCGCCAGTGATGGGTTCGAGGACCACTTCAGTAAGGGCAGAGGGACGAAAATCATCTCAGTTTGGGAGCCCCTGCTGCGCGTACATTACTCACCGTCGCCAGTGATGGGTTTGAGGACCACTTCAGTGAGGGCAGAATCGGAGCAGAAAGCAGCCGAGCAGCTCCGCCGTTCGGGTAGCCTGCAACAAACAACCAGCACAAACATGGCAACCAGTGAGTACAGACATGGTAAACTACTGTGCACAAGGCAAACCAGACTGAAAAGGAAACCCGACTGTCGGCGCAGAAATGCCATCTCTGATACAGTGCAAATAATTCCGCACTGGCACACATTACACGACGTAAATTGAGTGACATACAATTTCCAAACGACACGACACTTATGGGCATATATCGAGACATCGGTGGTTGTGGGTTTCTGCCAGGTTTCCTCCCCCCACACACACCTCTGACCGGGTGAATCCCTGTCACACCTTCAGCCCCGCCGCCGACATGCCAGCACAAAGTAATCCTCTCGGCACCCGCCACTGACAAGCAGCCCCTATCGGTCCCTGAGTAGCCCACCTCAGCCCCGTCACTGACCCACAGTGACTGACCCTCTGACCCACAGAGTGACCCCTCTGAGCCCCGCTACTGACCCACTGCACCACCTCCGGTTCATCGTCAGCCAGCGCGGCGGTCAGCGGCGGCACCAGCTTCTGCAGGTGCTGGGTGACGCCGGCCTCCTGGTGCAGCACCAGCACGTGAAGCAGCTGGGCCACCTTGAGCCGGGTGGGCGCCACCCAGTCGGTGAGATCGGCCAGCGCGCCCGGCAGCAGGGAGCAAAAACAGCGCTGGGCCAGCAGCCGGCAGCCCAGCGGAGGCCGCTGGTCTGAGCACACACGGACGGAGCGATCTCAACGGGCTGAGCGTACAGGCAGATAGAACAGGCTAAGCAGTACAGCAGTACAGATATCTGAACAGGCTGAGCAGTACAGCAGTACAGATATCTGAACAGGCTCAGCGTACAGCAAGTACAGATTATCTGAACAGGCTGAGCGTAAGCAGTACAGGATATCTGAACAAGGCTGAGGCATACAGCAGTAACGATATCTGAACAGGCTTCAGCGTACAGCAAGTACAGATATCTGAACAGGCGAACAGTACAGCCAGTACAGATATCTGAACAGGCCCTGAGCAGTAAACACCAGTAACAAATATCTAACAGGCTGAGCAGTAACAACATAGCGATACCTGAACAGGCTGAGAGATACAGCAGTAACAGATATCTGAACAAGGCTGAACAGTACAGCAGTACAGTATCTGCAACAGGCTGAGCAGTACAGCGTACAGATATCTGAACAGGCTGAGGGTAGCAGCAGTACAGATATCTGAACAGGCTGAGCAGTACAGCAGTACAGATATCTGAACAGGCTGAGCAGTACAGCAGTATCTGAACAGGCTGAACAGTACAGCAGTACAGATATCTGAACAGGCTGAGCAGTACAGCAGTACAGATATCTGAACAGGCTGAGCAAGTACACGAAGTACAGATATCTGATACCCAGGCTAAGCAGTAAACAGCAGGTCACAGATATCTGAACAGGCTGAGCCAGTACAGCAAGTAAGATATCTGAAGCAGGCCTGGCAGTACAGCAGTACAGATGATCTGAACAGGCTGAGCAAGTACAGGCAGTACAGATATCTGAAAAAGGCTGGCAGACAGCAGTAGCAGATATCTGAACAGGCTGAGCGTAACAGCATACAGATATCTGAACAGGCTGAGCAGTACAGCAGTACAGATATCTGAACAGGCTCAGCAGTACAGCAGTACAGATATCTGAACAGGCTCAGCGTACAGGCAGATAGAACAGGCTGAACAGGGAGCAGGCAGACCAGAAGGCGCTGAACAGCTGAAAAAACGGGGCGACGAACGGCACGGAGCACAACACAGACCGGGCATGACACAGTATATTGGCACAGGGTGTTAACTAGATGGGAAATCAATGTAAAATTACTGAAAAGAAGCAAAGAGTGATTTTTATAATTTCATTGATAACAAAAATGATCGGCTAAAGAAAATTCGTCATGGCTTCACATGACGATGCAATCATTTTACAGTAAAAATAATAGTTGTATCGTTTCATTTTATCATCATTTCATATCAAATAGTCATGTATCGACACACGAGTTATACTCTCGTGCGGCGTTGGTGAGGCACTACTACTGACACTGTGGCGGGTATCCGTCGGGC
>VOPJ01003944.1:0-30605 GCA_014673585.1 Semibalanus balanoides
TCCAGCACGTCCCACTCCCTGGCCCCTCTCCTGCCCGCCAGCCGTCGGGCCACCACCTGTTCGTCTCCTCCGACACCGCAGGAAGCCCCGATGGTCGTCTGCGTCCCGCCGGCAGCTGGCACAACAGCGATCCAGCGCGCCTCCGTTCCGCTGCCGACGGACTGATGACGCTCCGGTGGGAGGAGTACGCCGCTACACAGACCAGTAGAACGACCGGAGAAGGCGACAGGGTGGGAGTGGCACGCCGCGCCGAGGGGGTCCGTACCAGTGGAGGGCAATGTGTTACCTCGAGAATTTGAGCTTGATTCCATTACGGAAAAGACAAACATGCAACTTTCATGGGAAGCTGACAATGCAGTTGTTACCATGGACATTTATCAGGATTTCTATTCAGTTGAAAATTATGTGAAAACTTGCGTGGTAGTTCAGAAGCCCTTGCGTTATTTAAAGACATTTCCCATATGCATATGCATGCATATTGCCTAAGGATGAATGTTGTTGCAGCTGCTGCTTTGTCAGATGCAGTTTGCCTCAGCAACCAATTCAGTCAGTGTTCGTCTGATTCGTCATTCTCGAAGTGAAATTACGTTTGATGAGTTGACACAAGGCCTATTTGTGACGAATTTACTAAATCAATTTTAAGCAGTTGTACTTATCATATAATGCAGAAAAATGCTCCATAAATGGCTTCCGTCGCTTGCTTTTAGTGTTCAGAGAACAATTCAGTAATTATTGTCACTCATTAGCCCTATTCCGTGCGGTTACAGGACACTTTGGCGAATGTCATTTTGGCGAATGCATTTTGTCGAAGGACACTTTGACGTCTTTTTGACGACATGTGAATATCCCGAATGCTAAACGACGAATGTTTTTTTGTCGAAATGTTTTTTGCCGAATGTAAAAATTTCAAGATGTCTTTTTGCTGACATGTCAAAACGTCGAAATGTCATTTTGTCAAAATGTGAAAAAGTTGAAATGCTTTTGACGAATGGCATTTTGTCTACATGTGAAAAAAATCGAAATACCTTTTTGCCGAAATGTGATTTTGACGAAATGTGAAAACTCGAAACGTCATTTTAACGAATGTTACTTTTTTGACGGGTGGAAAGGTCTATTTTTTCGTTGAAATTGTATTTTGACGATATGTGAAAAATCCAAAATGTCATTTTGCCGAATGTCATTTGTCAATATGTGGAAAGGTCAAAATGCCTTTTTGACGAGCGTATTCCGCTCCACTGACACACCCTTGCTTTTTCTACGGTTCCCGGTCAGCGGGGAACCTATAACGAAGCAAGCAACCAATCAAATATCAGTGCGCGCACATTTTATGTTTGTTTTGCGTACGCGCCTGCGACACCAACACTGACCTGGGCCCTGTTGTTCGATTTTAACTCACGGCACAAGCAGTGAGAGAGAAAAAGAGAGAGGTAGAGAGAGAGAAAGAGACAGAGCAAGTGAGCGAGAGAGCGAGAGTGATATATATATATATATATATATATATATATATGTTTATATATATATATGTGCATATATATATATATGTATATATGTATATATATATATATATATATGTATATATATATATATATGTGTGTGTGTATATTTTATCCAGTCACACGCCCTTTTGGTGAAATACAAGCCAGCAATGAGACAGTTGGCCTCGAGAAATCATCAACAAACAATATTCGTAAAGTTAGGAGACCTCTTGGCTGGTCCTAAAGTTACGACAATAATCTCCATTTTGTTCCCGATCTGGAGGGCGGAGACAGCCTGCTTACCCCAATCTCTATCATAGCCACCCTCCTCTCTCTGTTATGACTATGGTACTATTGGTTCCAAAATAAGCGTCCCGCTGGATTGGCCGGCACAGCAGTTAAAGGGAATATACCGCCTTGGGAAAGTTTGTGGATTGATGTAATGAGTGCCCAATGAGTGGCTCTCATCTTCACCATTTTTCATAATTTTGCAAATGCGGTTTTCCTCCTTAAACTGTGGCGTCCAACCCAGCGGGACGCTTATTTTGAAAGCCATTAGTACATCACAACGGAAACAATCATTACTCGGTGTTTTTCACAAACTTTTGTGAAAATGCTATGCTTCCAATAACGGACGGACTCGATTCTTTACTTTCAATACATTCACAAACAATGTCATAAGATTCCCTGCTGAAAAAAATCAGTTTTGAAAACATTTAATACATTTTTATCCCTAAAATCGTTATAAGCGTTCGCACTCTAAAAAGCGACATCAGCAACCCAAAGTGACTGGTTAGTGACAGGTTATCCTAATTTGACATGATCAAGACCCAGATAGGACAAAAAGCCGCAGTTATAAGAGATGAACAACAGGGCCCTGGACGGCTGGAAGCGGCGACGGCCGCAGAGTGCAGGCCTCAGTGAAGAGTGGAGGCGTCAGGTGAGCAATGGAGTGGGTGACGGGAACCAAGCGAAGGCGTTTGGCGCACCGCGTTTTTTACACAGAAAACAAACGGAGTGATGAGGAGATCTACATGAGATGTGGTGTCTGGGCTCGTCTTCGCTGTAAGGGGCGTGGTGTGTATGCTAGCGGAGTGCTTTTGGAAGGCCATGTGCATTACCACGCCCCCTAGCAGGGCAACAGTCGAACAATCGGTCGCACGAGCCGAGATGAAGGAGCGCGCTGAGACGACGGCGGAGAACGTCAACCCGCCATCAGGGTGCAGGTCGAACAAGGCATCAGCCAAGCTGCCAGAGCGGGAATGTCTGTTGCCTCGCAAATGAACGCAAGTGAACGTTAAAGCTCCGAAGCAAGATTAGGTGGTTGCATTTTCATTATGGAGAATCCCATAATATATTCATTTACGCGCTATCGATAGCTTTCCTGAATGGAATATTTAATGAGCTAAGGCACATAAACGTAGTGATCAACCACTGAAACATGACGACAATTGCTGCGGATGGCTCCAAATGTATTCGGCATTCTGCAAAAACAAAAATATAATATTGTAATTGTCGATAAAAAATAGCATTCGTCAAAAAGGCATTTCGGCTTTTCGCAAGTCGACAAAATAGCATTTTGACAAAACACAATTTCGGCAAAAGGGCATTTCGATATTTTCACATGTCGGCAAAATGACATCCGTCAAAAAGACATTTCGACTTCTTTACGTCGTCAAAATCATATTTCGACCTTTTGACATGTCAGCAATAAGACAATTCGACATTTTTGCATTCGGCAAAAAAACATTTCGACAAAAAGACATTCGTCATTTAGCATTCGGCATATTTACATGTCGTCAAAAAGACAAGTCTTCAAAGTGTTCTTCGGCAATATGCATTCGCCAAAATGACATTCGTCAAAATGACATTCGTCAAAATGACATTCGTCAAAATGACATTCGTCAAAATGGCATTCGTCAAAATGACATTCGTCAAAATGACATTCGCCATTGTGTCCGCCGACACTATTCCGTGCTTGCGGCCAAAATACGTAGTGCCAATAATACGAGTAGGTATAGTATAGGGGAGGACAGCCTCTACCCCCTCAGATATCTCGAGAACCGCTTGGTCGATTTCGATGGGAGGAACACCAGTCGATTGGTCATGACAAAGTCTTTCTTTTTGTAACCAAAAATTTATTTTGTGTTAAAAAATGGGGGCCATGGGGCAAACAAATACGATTTATTATATTTCTTTGCGGTAATGTGGTTTGACCGAGTTTCAGGCCCAAAACTTTTTGAACTTCCAATGCACTGAGATTTCACATATAAAAAGGACAAGTACCAAAATAAAAAATCATGGGCGTATTCAGAGGATGTAAAATGGGTGATTTTCTGATAGTTAATATGTGCTGTTCGTGATTGTTTAGGACAATATAAGCGGCACATGTGGCTAAATTTGTTGCTGTAATTGGTTGAATTTAACATATTACGCATCAGCTGATCCAGGCTACCATCGTAGTGGCACCATGTGCGTAACGCCTTTTATCATCTTACTTATTTTAATTTGGGTCTTGTTTGACGGAGGGTATCGCCTTCCATTTTATGTACCTGAGTGCGCCTATTTACACAAATATGTAAAATACAAGTATTTGTGATGTATATTGCAGTGAAAACGTTTCTGACGCATTTGTTGCACGGCAAACAACGAAGGAAGTATGCACCGCAAAACCACATTGATAAAACCCTCCCAAAACCATGAGCCTGGCACCACCTCGCTTGTTTTATCTTTGACACGACACGCGACATTCAATTTTAGGAAATTTCACAAAGTTTCAAGATGCTAGGATTAACTGTGTTGAAGCGGCAATCGAAAATACCGGATCGAAAATATCTGCCCCCCCCCCCACCACCACCACCACAGAATAGGGTAAATCAGGATTATGTCATATCAGCTAATAATTCGAGGTTACAGCCCAGCTGAACTTTCATGCAAGATATATAAAACAACGTTTTGGTTTTTGAATTAGGATACACGAAGACTATAGCTTAGTCAAAAAACAAAATTTAGGCAGCTTTATACGCATCGACTTCATCAACAATGAATGTAATGCACTATTAAATAACCAAATGTCAATGTCCTAACACATTGAAAGAACGTTAGGTATAGATCAGTTCAAAACAAGTACTTGTTGCCAACATTTTGAGCCTCTTCCTAACAAGGTAATTCATTTTGGCCGGCATCTCGCTGCTCAAAGTGCAGAGCGCATCGTTCGCAGCTCCCCAAGCGCAACATTTCTCTGTGTTTTCCCGCAGGAAAAAATGGCCAATTTGCAGCAGACGTCACAACACAAACGTAGCAGACGGCTTTCACGACAGAACCAATTACCTACAGGCTGCTGAGCTCAGAACAGACGGCGCATGCGATTGGTGAACGACAGCGCACTACTTAGATGGCGATTAAGCCCTTTGCTGTCCGGTCGATAGTGAAGCGCTTTCAGCGAAGTCTATCCGGGAAGGAAGAGCAGCGATTGTTTCTTGAATAAGGAATTATTTTATGGGATGGAATATTGTTGTAACTGCAGCAATATGAGGTCATTATCGACGTCTGAGCGCTTGATGTGAAGGGCATTTATATTGTTTTCTTGGGCAGGTGGATTTAGAAGGAATGGGATTGAGCTGAATGATCTGTACTTGGTCTGCGAAATGTCGACTGCCTCCATGGGCACACAAACCACTGAGCGGCTTAACGTTGATCATTTGTTACAGCTGTAAGTAGGGGCAGCACCAGCGGGAGGGGGAAGGCTGGGGTGGCCACCCAGGATCGCTCCTGCCGGGGTCTGACACTCCAGATTCGATAATGATTATATTACGTATTTTAGTGCCATGGTTGTCCCCAAAGCCGAAACCCCTGATTGACCCCAAAACTGGCTGCATCCCTGGCTGTTTCCCCACTCCAAACTGTGAGGTGACGCCACGATGGTTGTGAAGCAGAGCAGTAAAGGAAGAAGCTCGCAAATAGATCAGCGAGAGGCTAATGATAAAGTATATATAAAGTTTCCATGGACAACATAACCCTCGCCCGGGTTGGGGGTGGGCTGGATTCCAACCCCTCTCCTCGGTTTTCCCAAATAACTCACGTAGGTATCAACCGATCGCAGTGAAACTTCCGTTAACCTACTTTTGAACAATTGGACACATACGTTAAAATTGTGAACTACCAGCTTTCATGACCCATGACCTATGACCTATCTCAAGGTTATGTCAGGCGCAACTGGTGTTCTGTAGAATCGATCCTTGTTTCATGTGCAGTTTCCGAGTGTTTGTTGTTCAGGAGCATATGATGTTTCCAGGTGACATTTGATGCTTTAATATTGTGACCTAAGGCCGTTCTGATAAAAACATCGAGCCACGGACTCTATTTTTTAGAATGGCCCCAGGGCTGGAAATTCGTTATTTTTGGGCATTGTGTAAAACACCTACATACTATTTGGCTTTGCTGCTGCAAATCTGGGGCGCTTTTTCGACGCTAAACATATCCTGCGGCGAGTTCTGAGCTCATTCTAAAAAAACGACCTAGCGGCTCGATTTTTTATAAGATCGGCCACTGGACTAACCTGTTATGATGTAAATCATGGTCACTGACCTCCGATGACCTTAGATGATTTTTGTTTTGCTTCCGGACGTTTCTAGGACAGTTTATGATTTCAAATCTGGAATCCATTTTACTGGGGCCATGTGGCTCCACAGGTCAGCCGAGGTCAGTGACTTCAGATGACCTGACATGACCTTTTTTGGAATTGGACATTTTTAATGTCATTTTGTGACGCTGATTTCGAATTTGGCATGTATTAAGCATACTTAGATGTTCCTTTACCTTTTTGGCTCAATTAGTATTCAATTTTCACACATTTATGATTTGTGACATTTTGGTCATTGACAAGACCGCAGAGGTCACCTATTGACCCAGAACCTTAAAATCTGATTTCAATTACTTTGATTTGTCACAAGCAGCACGCTCGTTTTTTTTTCTCGTTTTTTTTTTTTTATCAAAGCTCAAGCTCAATTAAGGGCGAAACGCCGGGGGTCATACCACGTACCCCCCCCCCTACCCAGAAACGCGGTGATTTTTCCCTACCCGGGCGAGGGTTAACCCGGCATTGGCTGGGGTCTCAGCTGAACGCCATTGGCTGGGCGTTCGTCTGAGTTCGGCTGTTTTTCGCCCCCTCACTATTTAAGAACCAATAACTGCAGCGAGACGCGTACGGCGGCAATCGAAAGCTTTCAATGAGACGCATCTTAGGCTTATGCGATTGTTTTCTTCAAATTAAGGTCACAGTTAGGTCAAAGGGAAAAATTGAGATATCTTATTTTTCGGGCTTTCCATCCGAAGTCTAAGATTGAGGCTTTTATTGCACAAAGTGCTCTTAAAGGTATGATGTATCTCCCGTATAAGCAAAAGTAAAATTGCAATCAAAGGTTTAAATCAAGAACAATTAAAATAATGTCACTTATGGCAAGAGGTCATGCAACTTATGGCAAGTGTTATGGATTATTTTACACGTAGGATTTGATAGTAGCAGCCATGTGCACGCCTTACCCCAAATAAAGTCAAGGTCAGGTCAAAATTTGAAATATATAAACTAAATAAAAATTGCGTGTTTCTAGACAAATTTTGTCTCAGAAACACACTGGTGGCATTCATTTATTTGGTAGATAAAAGCTAAAAAAGTTGTTATATTACAAAATGACGTCATGTGTTATTCATACTTATTGAGCCATCAGTCAGTCAAAAATTAATGTATTGCTTTTCAATTTGGTTAAGGTATTTTCCATGTGTGGTTCTCATACATTTGTTCAAGTTTTTTGAAAATATTTGAAATTGTTGTTTTTGAGGGCATTTTAATTTAATTATTTGGGGAGTTAAAAAACAAATTTGCAAAAATCCATGATTTTAATTTCGTATCCATTCGAATTTGTCATCTTTCACGTTTTGTATAGTATTTTCTATTTATAAATGATTTTTGTACGACCTGTTAAAGTTTAGCTGATTTTGCGGCCAACTGGTTTGTAGTGACGTCGCTAAATTTAATATAACCCGAATTCCGGTGGATTAAAGTTTTTAACTTTTACACAGAAGACGTTAAATCAATTTAGTGCATGGCCGAAGACTGTTTTCCCATTGACCATGTGCTTAACTGTAGCGGTGTATTAACTGGAGTGTTAATAACACTCCCAAAAAGTGATTAATACACTGCCTAAAGCCTTAGATAAATGAACCTTGCAGTGTAACTCTTGAAAATATGTACTTGTGCTCTTAAATGAGCCAGTCTTCCGGCCATGCACTAAATCGTTTTATGTACTCGTGGCATAAAGATTCAGTTTATGAACTCGCCTCGGCTCGTTCATAAACTGAATCATTAATGGCCTCTCATGCATAAAAACTTATCTTAGTGCATGGCCAGAAGACTGTTTTCCTATTGACCATGGCTTAACTGTAGCAGGTTGTATTAACTGGAGTGTTTAATACACTCCCGAAAGTGATTATACACTGCTTTAGTTCTTAGGTAAATGACTTGCCTTTGAAGTGCGTGCGGAAGAGAGAGTATGTACTTGTGCTGGAAGAACACGGGGCCAGATCTTCGGCCATGCACAAAAAAAAAAAAAAAAACAAAAAAAAAAAAAAAAAAAAAAAAAAAAAAAATTCGTTTTATACACTCGTGGCATTAAAAATCAGTTTATGAACTCGCCTTCGGCTCGTTCATAAACTGAATCATTAATGCCACTCATGCATAAAACTATAGTAGAAGAAGGTTGTTGAAGTTTCGTGTTAATAGCATTGTTTATTTTTAACTATTGTGAAAATTCATCGGGGGGGGGGTATTACTTGCCCCCTCATCCAATGGCGGTTTAACCCGCCCACGACTGGGCCTCTGCATTTCCTTCGCCCGACTGGGGGGGGGGGTGTTTGAACTTACCCCTCTAACTCGGCTCCCATGGCACGTAGACCAAAACAAAAGACATTGTTCGAACCGTTATCAAAAATCATTTTCGAAACTATTTCAGACTGTTTTTTTCGCTCACGTCAAAAACTCAGGTCACTAGAGGTTCATCGAAGGTCAAATTTCAAGTTTTAGACATGCTCCAGAAACCCCCAAAATATCTCGGAAACTATGTATCTAGAAACAAACGTTAAAAAAAAACTATCGCTAGCCATTTGAAATTGCAATGCCGCATGTAGGTCCTCAAAATTTGGACCTAGGTCAATAGTTTTAGGGCTCTAGAGGTCATTAAAGTCAAAAAGCTGATTTTGGCAAAAAATATTCGTGAATAACTTCTTACCTAACAAAGATAACGCCATACTGTTACTCATTGTGTTTGTTCTCGTCAAGGCGCTTTGGAAATATTCAAATTGATCATGTTAGGTCAACTTAAAAATGACCTCAGGTCAAGGTCAAGTGGTGACCCAAAGTAGTCATGTTGCATATCGTAGATGTGTTGACGAGACAAACACCACTGGGTAAGTTCGCAAGTTCTCTATCCTTCATATGGCCAGAGTTATGACGAAAAGGTGTTGCTGACCTTGGATGACCTCAGATGACACCGTAATGTTCCCTGAGCCAAAACCTTGCACTTGGATCATACATAATATTTCATCATTGATAACATCATTTTAGAAGGAAATGGACTGATATCGTCGACAAAGAAAGCAATTCTGATTATTTCCCATTGACTTATAATGGGGAGATCGCCAAAATTGACCCACCTTAAGGTCACCGATACAAAAAATCAAAAATAACATTTAGATACTAATGACTTTTGCTAATCCTGGAAAGTTTAATATAGATCCCTAAAAACTGACTTCATATGGCACGACCGCAAAACGTTTTTGTTAGGTAGGGTTCACTTGACGAACCTGGTGACCTACCTGACCTGAAAAACGAAACTTGAATTTTTCGCAAAATGTCCGGAAGAATCAGTGAATACTTATGCCAAATTTAAGGCGGCGCTACGCGCCGCCGTTCGTTATCTTGATAAAAACATGAGCGGGGGTGTTCAAACCACCCCCAGTGGGCGCGGTAACCCGCTCGCGTAGGGTCTCTCGCCGAACGCGCGGCCGTAGAGGGGGGTAAATATTTACCCCCTCTTATCTTCCGAACAATTAAACCGCAGCGAGGACGCGCAAGGCGGCGATCCGAAAAGCCTCTCAATGAAACAAATCGAATGCATACCCGCAATTTTTCAAGTTAGGTCAAATGTTAGGTTTCACGGTTCAGGTCATATTGGAAAGTTCGAAGTTAATTGAGTTAATCGGCTCATACTTTTCAATTAAAATCTTTGATTTAAGACTGTCAATTGCACATTAAAGCTCTCAAATATGTAATACATCTTATTGCATTTAAGTAAAGTGAAATTGCATGCAAATTGTCAAGTTAAGGTTCAGGTCAGAAAAGGTACACTGTCACGAAGAGGTCAAATAAAGCCTTGTGACACATGTTTAGGGGTTATTTTGCACGTAAGAATCGATTAGAAACAGTCATTTTTACAACCTTGACCCCGCCTCAAAGGTCAAAGAATCTGGTCATCTAAGGTCAAAAACTAGAAAACTGAACTAATATGAATAAACAATGCATGTTTCTAGGTTAATCTTTGTCTCATAAAAACACAAAAATCGACACTTTATATATCTGTATCGCAGGTCAAAAAATCAAAAAAAAAAAAGTTATTTTGAAAAATGACGTCATTAACCTACTTATGCTTGGAGAGCCAATCAGTCACTGAAAAAATGAAGCTATTCTTGTGAAAATTTTGGTCTGGGATATTTCATACACTTGGTTCTCATATAATATATCCGGTTTCTTTAGATACCTTAGAAATTTTCAATTTTTTGGGAAATTTCTGGAAAAAATAAGTTTTTTATTTTGGGGGATCAAAAAACCAAACATGTTGGAAATCCAATCAATGGCCATCTTTAGAGGATTAAATTTCCTTTCTTATACAGTTTTTGCGTTTGCGATTTGCTTAAAAGCTATGTGTTTTACGATGCATCAACATTATCGTTATTCAACCAAAAATGGCATTGACATGACGTCATCCAAAACGGTCATTATCTCCCAAAGTTTCCAACTTTTCAATGATTTTTTTTTGGAAGACGTTACAAATTGATGCTGGATAGGTACTGAAACTTTGAGGTCGTTATCTGTTACTGTTTTCAAGTTATTGCGGAAATACGGGAGGGGGGTAATATTTTAATTTACCCCCCCTACGCCGCGCGGGTTAAGGCGGATGGATTTATAGTCGAATCAATGCTTATTTGAAGCGTCTATGAAGACAAAATCATGGTGAATTCACTTTAACCCGCGCCGGCCGGGGGTGTTTAAGACACCCCCCCTCAGGTTTTTCCGGAATATCGGGAAAACGGCGGCGCGTAGCGCCGCCAAATTTGCAAGTACCTGTTCGATCATCTTTTTTTACAGCTTTCAAAAAAGTTTTGACAATAGGTCATGCAGGTCAGGTCACCAGGCTAGTCAAGTGACCCTACTCGGCGCCTGAGGACGATAACGTCTCGAGTGTTTCCTACGCGAGAGCGCCGAGAGTCTATTCATGTGCCATCTTACCCTCGCTCCTTCTCCAACGTCGCGAGATGTCTGCGACCCTTCACAGAGGAGCTCAATGACTGATAGTCTGAAGTCAGTATTCTGCTTGACTCATCGACTCCTCGACTCACTTCCCTCCGAGGTCCAAGGCGTTCGGCTGCACTAACTGTAGGGCGTCCATGGATCCTTCCCATAATCACTTAGCTCCGCATCGGTGCACACCATTCAAACAGTATCCGCATGCTCGTTGACTCTCTGCGAAAGTCTAGAGATCGTGCGAAGTGTCGCGCTCAGGGGCGTGAGTTCTATCTCTATCTGAGACCAATTTCATGCTCCTTTTACATCACTCAAGTTCCTCGAACCGGTCGCCTATGCCGCTGGGTCAGCTCGGCCGAGCGAGATCTATCTATTGCTACGAGCCTATTTACCCCTCTACCATCACGCGCTTTGAGTCTGCATCTGCGCAGGGTCATCTCAGGCATCCTGAAGTTCTGTCGTAGGTAGACCTCTATGGTATGAGCGAATCGGAGGATTATTGGAGCGCAGCGCGCGTCTGACGCACATAAGTATGCTAATTCATCCACCTTTAGGTATGTTGCCACCGATGCAAATGCCCAATGAAACTTTGAGTCTGAGTCAAGATATGCTACCGACGTTCTGTGCCACACATATGAGATCTGACCTAGTGAGGTGCTCCGAGCTAATGGTTTCCTTGATCTCGATTCGAGTAATCTCTGAAAAGTTTCGGAGTTCTGATGTACATGATCCAGGTGTCTCATAGAGAGGCTGCTTGAATCAGAATAGTGAGTTCCGAAGTATGTCATGTGGTAAAATCTGAGTGTTATGGCATAGTTCGTGTTTTATGTTAAAATGCTTATTCAGTGAAAAGAAATGAGTTTACCAAATGGAACTGCATGTTTGGTGAGACCAATGTGTGGATGATTCCTCTGCTAGACCTATAACTTGATTGAGTCTAGAAGCTTTCAGACTAAGTGTTAGGAATTCTGGTGCGATTGCAAATTTAATAGATCTTATATCGTGGATGACCTTGACTAGCACCTGACTTGTCCTACGTCCTAAGAACTATCTTAAGTGTGTTTCTCGAATTAGTTAATGAGGGAATGAATCTAGGAGTGCTATTCATCCAAATATACAATGGTTATGAGACTCTTAAACCATTAATGAGACTGATAAACATCTCTGGTGGTTACTTAAAAGTTCATTTGACCTGGATCAAGCAGATAGAGTGTGCAAATAGAGATTCTAGCAATCCCGCACACGAACGTATTTTGTTTATGGTATAGAGATCCACACTAGCAACGATTACGACTCTAGCAGAGATCTACGCAAGAGGTCGTGGAGGGTCCAGGTATTCAGCAAACACCACATCTCCCCCGGCCCGCAGGAGATGGTGTCTGTGAAGTGCAAGAGCCCCGAGAGAGTGGCATGAGGTATGAAGTGTATTCCCGTACTGCTTCGACCATGTCTGACTTAACTCCTATGAGCTCGTGGTTGTCAATTACATGTCTCCGGTGAAGGCATTTTTAATACTTAGCTTACCTCAAGAAAGTGATCTTATACTTAAAACAGTACATAATGCTACTCAGTAACTGAGAACACGATAGTGTCTAATGTCGATTGAACGAAAATAAAATAGCGTAACCTCGTGAATCTGGTGCTACTTAACCGGAACCACTTACTAAGATTCCGTAATTTACACCACCAATCATCATGATCTCAATGGCATCGCTGCGATTTGGGTGTATACTCGAGCATATTCATGCGTAGTGTGCCTTTGAGAGTACTCCTTACGGACATGTCTTAAATCCACTGCGTTCATGTAGCACTGCACCTAAGTTAACCCTGATCATGCACGTATTCGGGTCGTCGACCATTGTGTCCCTCGAGGCACCTGGTAACACGCTCTAAGACTCATATCCTCTCGGATAAGCTGGTGGTCCTCCGTTTTCGCTCTGTACGCAGCCAACCTTGGCGCACATCAGTTATGACATTGAGTGAGTACGGGCGGACGCAGCAATGATCAAAATAAGTTAATGCCATCTTTGATAACATGTGTGTCTGACACTTGTGCGCGTCATGTCGGCTTGACGGGTGAGTGTACCGGCGTTCGGTGTCGCGTCTCTCGATGGCAATCTCGTCATGAGGCGCACCGCCCCAGTCCTGCCTAAACCGCTGCCTCAGGAACCTCTGCACGTCAGACCGGGCTCTGAGGCCTGCCCGCGTAGCCGCTGCGCCGCCGCCACCGGCAGCGTCTCGCCGTCGTCGGTCAGTTGTTCGTCGGCAGCGACAGGGTGCGAGTGGGAGCGTCGATAGCGACGAGAGAGCGACGGGAGAGCGACGGGAGAGCGTCGGGAGAGCGACGGGAGAAAGTCGAGAGCGACGGGAGAGCGCGCGGAGAGCGACGGTAGAGCAAAGGGAGAGCGACGGTAGAGCAAAGGGAGAGCAAAGGAAGCGAGGGAAGCGAGGGGAGCATTGGGAGCGTTGAGAGCGTCGGGGTGCTATGGACATGGAGTGACCGTGACGAGTGACCAGACCAGAGTGGCCGTGACGAGTGACCAGACCAGAGTGACCAGACCAGAGTGACCAGACCAGAGTGACCAGACCAGAGTGGCCGTGACGAGTAAGGATCGCTGGCCGGGATTGGAGGACGGAGATGGCGGCGACATCGTGCTGCCTGAAACTGGCGCTCGTTCTGTGTGGAGTTGGCTTCGGTGAGTTTGGGGACGAATTTGAGAGGGTGCTTATGAGCGAATGTTTGTGTGTCTTGTAATCCTGCAATGTGTGTTGCCCTTGGCGAGTTGATCTCCTGAAATGCATCGGCAGAAAGAAGCAAGGCTCCATGTTACTTTCAATGCATGATGATATCAAGATGATGATATATTTTTAAATAACAGCTTGCGTGTACGCAAGCAATTAATGTTAACATAATGTTTCAGAATACTGCCAATTATCTGATGTAACTGATGCCAGACTGATGTAAGCTCGTTTCAATGGAGCATATCTGTTTGATTGTACACTGGTGATGTGATATGCAGGTCTCGCACTTAACGCACGATCGTTATAATATGACGGTGAAGAAAAACTTAATGTTCAACTATTAGTTGACGTTATACCATTTGCTATATGTAAACGCGACTAGTATATGATATGTGGCCATCCTCTGCACGCCAAGCCAAGTCAGCTTCCCCAGTAGACATGATACATGGTCGATTTCTGTCGTCCAAAAATTGCTTCCTTCAAAAATGAAAATGTTGAAAGTGAGCGTGGTTAAAATCAACGCACTTCGTACTAAATGTACACCTTGACATCTACCGCTACTTCCACAGAGCTGAAACGACATCACCCCATCTATAATGTTCCATATATGGTTTTATTTTATTTTCACAGATCGATTGTAAGTTATGTAGGATGAAGGTACATATTTTGTATTTAACTATTTAGTGACATAGGAACAGACCCGAAGTCAGACCAAATTCCCTGGTGGTGCACACTGCACAACCATTAGCGTATAACACCCGTATACCTAACACAAATATTATATTGTATACAACATGCATTTGAACGTTGTTTTGATACTTCAAACAAATCACTATTATTATAAACTTGGCACAAGTTTTGTTACACTTTTTTATCTTCGAATGGTGAATCAAATTAAAATATATACTGGTGATACCTAGTCTATCCTAATAATACACCTTTTCTTAATGCGAATCGGCATCTGTTCAACTGAACGCATGGCATAGTGCATGTCATATCGTCAGGCATACTGGAACTTAGACACTATTTAAACACTTTGACACATTCATTAAAAAGCCACTCCATCTGTTCATATTCCGAACGGGAGTCAATGGACATCGGCAGGGGCATTCAATATCGACAATACATTATGTTGCGTTGCAATTTGCCGTCAACGAAACTGAATGACACTTGCCCAAGTCAACTAAAACTTGCCTATCTCTAATGAACGCTGTCAGCTCCATTGCATTATATCTGAAACCAGTGACAGTGTTGACACGGTTGCCCTGTCGATTTGCAATGCCCTTTGCCGCGGGAGTGTGTTTACGCCGATGTGAGATGCATAATATGTCAAACAGCTATGTCTGCTGTCGGTTTAAATGATATATGCCGAATTGAGCTGAACAGATGCCGCCTCGCATTGAGAAAAGGTGTAGTAAAATAAGATAATTTACAAAATAATATAATCGTAACAACAACAGAACAGCCTTTTCCTGGAAATAAACCGTTCAAAAGGACATGAAATATTAGCTCATTATAAAACCATTGCATCATGTAAACGCCTAGAACAATATGTGAACTAAAAACACAAATATTGCAAATTATTTCAGCCTTCCTCAGCTGTTCAGCTTGCTGCTTTTAAGGTCTCTCATTGTTTTAAGCGCTCACAAGGTAAAGGTGCCTGCTGAGTGCTTATGCCATCCCAATATGTGCGTTGACTTTTGCTCCGAGCTTTGCACAGCCATGTTTATATCTGTTATGTAATTATTTCATAAACATTTTGACTGATTTCTACAGTTTTGAACTACTGAGAACACATGACAACCAAACATTTTTCAAAATTTCTTTCATGGGATATATTGTGTCCTTCTTGTGCCTGGTGGTGTAACTTTTGGTTGCAATGACGCAAGTTTAGAACTGAGACTTTGACTTGTTAGTTATGGATGAGATATGCTTAATAAAAACACAGAACATGCTGCTTTTTGGATTTTGTGTTGCCTGTGGAGATAATTTGCTGCGGCGGGATCNTTTAGCCCACTTGAAAGTTCATATTTTATGAGGGGAGTGGTACCTGGGGCTAGCAAATATGTACCGCCAAGACTGCCAGACGCTTTTGTCTGTTTATTGTTTTTTTTTTTTTTTTTTGGCACTGCCAGAGCACAGGCACAGGCGCGAAATTTTCGCGTTTTCACTGTGGTTGGCTGTATTTTGACTGTTGCAAAAACCATTTTTACATCTGTACGTCCGACCGTTGGGGGGGGGCCAAAACATAGTCTCAGGACCTTTGGGGGGGCCATGGCCCCTTTGGCCCCCCTGGATCCGCCCTTGCCTCTGTCAGGGGCGGATCCAGCCGCTCGGTTTGGGGGGGTCAACTTTTTGTGGCAAAAAGGTATCCCCATTTTTTCCGCAGATTTGGGCTTGTCACCTTATTTGGAATTCGAGGTAATATATTTTTTTTTAAATAGTGAAAAAAAATCAGAAAAACACATTTTTATTTTTATTTTATTTTTAGAAAAAAAAAACATACAGAACACCATTTACATGGCATATACACACGTAACTAATAAAAACGTTTGTCACATACCATCTCGCAGGGGCTTCACCGATACCTAGTTCTTGAGGGGGTTGGCTGAAATGACGAAAAAAATGTATATCCGTTTCGTCTGCGTGTATTGCAGCCTTTGCAGCATTTGTAATGTGAATTTCCATGTTATAATACGTATTTGGTCCGTTAGGTTAGGTATTTTAGGTGTTTTAGGGGGCCGATGTTCGCGACATATCGTTCGCGTCACCTTTTTCGGAACTCGGCAGGCTATAGCTAGCTTAACATGTTGCCAGCTTGAAAATTAACCCTCGCCTCACAGGCCTCCCTGATGTTTATCTTAAATCACTTTTTACTCATGCGGCGCATCTTGCTGAAATTTCAGTAGCTGAGTTGACAACAAATATAGGTACCTACGCATGCTGGCAAAATTTCACTGAAATTGGTTCGGTCATTTGGGAGATAATGACGTTTTAGTGACAATTATAGTTGGTGGAAAGACGGTAAATATTGTAAAAATCGTGGAAAATAGAGTTTTGCAGCAAATTGCTAACAGAAAGCGACAAAGATCGAAAATGATATCTTAATTAGGAAAGGCCAAATCGGATTTCCGAAATTTTGGTTTGTTACCCCTAAAAACTAAAAATTGTTGAAAAATAACTAAAAAATCAAAATTTGCAAACACTTTCAAAAACCGAAAGATATATGAGAAAATATATGTTTAGTTTTATCTCCTGACTTCGCCTGTAACCGGGTTTTGTGCCTGTTGGTGATTTATCAATAAACAAACAAACAGAACAAAATATGGGAAATGCCCAAGCCAAATTTCAAAGCAATGACTTGCAATGACTATTTGTGATTGAGTGATGGCTCCCTAAGTGTGAGAAACTCATGACGTCATTTTTTAATCACTTCTTTGGACTTATTTTGACCAGATACCAACAAATAAATACATTTCATGGGCGGCGCCACATGGGGGCAGCGGGGGCAGCTTGCCCCCGCTGTGGAGAAGCAGCGGGGGCGAAACTATGTTTTAGCCCCCGCTGGAATTTGGCTAAGTTGGTGAAGGATGCTGACTGTCGAAAATAGTCACATTATCGGCAAAAAATAGTTTTAAGCTCAGGGGCGAAGAAAATAATTAACTTAACTGCTAACGCTAACTAACAAGGCATACCTACCTACGTAGAAAAAACTTCATTTAGTGGATCTCATTTTATTTTTTGAGTTTTTGGTAAACATTAAACAAGCTTTAAGATGAACGTTAACATACAATTTTTTGCTAAAAATGTTTCCCTTGGGAACATTTAAACCCAAAAATCCCATTCAAAAGTTCATCCTGAAGCTTGGTTACCAGAATATCAAAAAATGATATTCTTAAAATTGTTATCCCCACAGCGTAAAAAATCCATCGAGAAAACGGCTAGTATTAACTCAGGGCGCAAAATCACCTATGTCATTGCAACGCTACAAAACCCAGTTAACAAACGAACAATAATAAATAAAGTCCGTAGCAAAGAGAGGGGCCATGCCCCCCCCCCCCTCGAGCAAATAAATGCACACTAGATAGAGTGGGATTCTCTGACGATCCTCCCACCCCCACCCCTCCCCCGGTCAGCAGCATATGGCTGAGGAACAAAATTTGATATTTTTCCGACGTCCCCCCCTCTGAGAAAAATCCTTGTCTGGTAGATAATTACTACATGAAGTACCTACCTACTAGAATAAATATATTTTGTGATAACTTATGTCTTGCAATGCGTTCTAGTTGCAGTGACGCAAAACAAAAACTTTTGATAGGTACGACAAGGGTGGGTAATTTTATTTCTCAAAAAGTTCAAAGAGATAAAAAGCACATACACACAGCAAGCAGTAAACGTTCTCCAAAATCCGATCCGATTTCAGGGGTTGAAGCTTTATCTTAACTTAGGTGATACCTGGCAACCAAGATCATTTTGCCCCCGTTGGATAAAATCCGTGGGGCCGCCCTGAATTACATTTTCTGTATTTTTCTGGGACAAACTGGTCTAGAACCATGCTTTTTAATATACATTACAAATTCTCATTTTGAGGTTTTCTGCGGATAAACGTTATTCTTGACGTGATCGAGTCGAGGTCATTCGCTTGACCTGGAAGTTCACCCAATGACCTGAAACCTAAAAAATTGCATACCATTAGATTCCTCACATGACAGGCAACCCGCAACATGCTGGTTCTTACCGCGTTGCGAGGCCCATTTGATTACAGGAGGTCCTTCTGTGCTTCAAGGAGGCACCTGTGTTTCAAGGAGGTCCCTCTGTGCTTGAAGCAAACTTGTAATTTACTCAGAGTTGAGCTATGAATCGACTCATGAGTCAGACATTTTTGGATGAGTCATGAGTTGAGTTGACTAAATTTTTAAAAGCGGGACCTGAGTCAAGAACCGAGTCGATTCAATCTGTTTGAAACAGAACTTAAGTTAAGAGTTGAGCCAGTTATTCGGTTGTGAGTAAAACTTGAGTCGACTCAAACAAATGTGAGTCAAATGCAACAGGGACATACTAAAAGGGCATTGGGGGCTGCAGTAACCTAATTGCGGCTGGAGCGCCGCCGGACTGTGAACTTCGAAACTCGGCTCCTGTGCGTGTGTCTGTGCATCTATATCAACTTCTCAAATCTCATCTATAACTGCGTTCTTCATTCTACACTTGTAGACTACAATAAACTCTGCAAAATCTTCACTACTTTACACCACGAATCTGACCTCTTCAGCTACAAAAAAATGTCGCAGGCCTCAGAACCAGAGGAAACTGCAGATCGTCGGCGACAGTGTCCATCTTGTCACAAAGTTTGATGCACCGGCGTCGCAACATGTGTCCTGTAGCTGTAGGCCCCATAAATCCCTATTTTGGAAGTGCTTCGCAGCATGTACCATTGTACCACGTGCACTCTGCACCCCTGGAAAGTGCAAAAGCACAAATCCGCCTGACGTGTCTACACATCCTGAAAATTTGATGCGAGTGCCACGCACGATTTTAACGCTAGCCGTCAGAAACCTTGTACAAACAAACCAACCAACCAACAGACAGACGGAAATGAAAAGCAGCTGTCAGCTTTAGTCTCTATGAATAAAATATCCCCCGTACCCCGTCTGGAGGGCTGGGGGTCATTTATCCCCTCTTTCGGAGTTTATAAATATTTTGAGAAATTATGATAGATAAATCAGCGTGACGATTACAGAACTTTATTCAACATTAATTTAACGTCTTCCCACAAATTGTAGTGACATTTATGTAGTAGGTACGTTGGGAGATAATGACGTTTAATGAAGTCATGTCATGCCATTGCTGGTGAAAAAACGATAAATGTCTGAAATTTCGTTGAAAATTGAAGTTTGATGTAAATTGATCATATCAAACATCGGAAGCAAGGAAATAGCATTATTTTGTAAATGGCTATCTCATATTTCTTCACCACATATATTTTTATTTTTTGATAAATTTTAACATAAATCTAACAATATTAAAAACGGAACATATTTCAGAGAACCGAGTTGAACTATACCCAAACCCAGAAGCGTAACTTTTTGAAAATCATTGGGGCCGCACTTAGTTGTACTTGCACTTGCACTTGCACTTGCACATTTGTACCACATCTAGTCATAGGCGTAATGCTAAATTCCCAAATGATTGGGGTTGTAGCTACAACCTCTTTGCATTAAAGTTACACCCATGCCCAAACCTGATTTCAAAGCAATGTCAGTATTTTTTACTGACTTATGACTCCCTAATTATGAGTAAACTTATGACGTCATTTGTTAAGTTTCATTTTGGGGCTTTTAGTGACGAGATACAGACAAATAAATGCCCACCGCATATGGATGAGAAATAAACTAGAAACATGTCTATTTATTTAAGATAAATCAATTTCAAATTGTGACCTTATATGTGAGCCGCCCTTGACCGACCTTACATGGGTCCAGCTCATAGGCGTAGGAACGGGGGGGGGCGTGGGGGCCATGGCCCCCCACTTTTCAGGCTGGGGGGGCTGCAATGTTAACTGCCCCCCCCCCCCACTTTTGAAAGATTTCTCCTCCTCCGGTAACTTATATTTGTTCGATTTGAATGCTCTAAAGTTGTGAAAATAATTATGAATGTGACTGGTACTCGAAGAAAGATAACAAATTGTCGTTAAAATAGTTTTGAAGCAGTCAAAATCCAGCTATTCACCATACAAAACTGAAAAAAGTCGCGCCGCTTCGCGGCATCACACAAGTTTTCCAATTGCTTACACAAATTAGGGAAATGGGAAAATTTATTTAATTAAGTGTCTGGCAGAGGCTCTCCTTGACGGGTAATTTCTGCCAAAGGGCCATTTCATACATTAACCTCGCCTTACCGTTTCCCCCTTCCGCGTACGGGGGGGGGGCTGACAGGATCCCCTGTTAACTTCCACAAGCATCATAGAGTAACGCGGGTAAGAACCAAGCAAATTGCCTGTATGTGAGGAATATAACTATAGGCGTAGAACGGGGAGGGGCCGAGGGGAGCATGCCCTCCCCCCCTTTTCAGGCTGGGGGGCCAGCAATGTAACAGCCCTCCCCCACTTTTGAACGATTTTCCCTCCTCCGGGAACCGATATTTGTTCGATTTTTGAATGCTTCGTGCCAGGTGTAAAATAATAATGGAATTTACATCCCGCAATACCATAACCATTGACGCAAAAACGGGAAATTAGGGCTGCCAAAGCCACTTTTTAAAGTTTGGAATCCAATAATAAACGTTCTTTACTTTTGAATATTTTGATCTTTTATATCATGATAATGATTTCCATGTTGAATTGCCTTTAAAGTGGCCAGAAAATATTAAGGTATTTTAACAACTTCACAATCATAACCGTAAGGAACGGTGACTGGGGGGGGGGCATGATCTCCACTTTTAGGCGGGGGCGGATAATGTTAACTGGCCCTCACTTTTGAGCAAGCTATCGATCTCTTTTTTTGGTTTTAGATGATAACTTGCAGTTGGGAGAATAACTAGGTACTAAAGCTATTCACGCCTCGCGTAGGGAAGGGGGCAGGGGCATATGTCCCACTTTTAAGCCTGGGGGTCCCAACAATAGAACCTCGCTCCTCAGTTTTGCAGGCCATTTTACCCTTTTCGATCACTGTATTTTGCTTCGAGATTAACCTCGCCCCTACGGGAACGTTTTCACCTTCGCCCAGCGGAGGGGGGGGGGCTGACAGCCACCATGCTATACTTCCAAACCAAGCAAGAAAGAGCACACGAAAAAACAGCTGTTGCTTGTCATCGATAAAAATCTTGATGGTATATCATTTTTTGATGCAGGTCAATAGGTGACCTCCCAGGTCAAGGTGACCTCCCAGGTATAAGATCGACTACTTCCAAAAAATAGTGGTTTTGCTCAGACCGTCGTAATTATTAAAGTTATGAAAATAAAATGATGTGTAGTTCCTAGACCAGTTTTGTCTAAAAAAATAAAAAAATAAAGTTGTTTGCATCTGGCCAACAATGAATAGTAATAATAATAAATAATAATAATTAAAAAAATAATCATTAGTCTTTTTTCACTACTCAGTCAAAAATAGCGAATATTTGCTTTTCAAATTTTGTTTTGGTATTGTTTGTATAATCAGTTCTCAGTTCTCTCACACGTATTCTGTTTTTTTTAAAACAATCATTTGGACAAATTTCGATTTTGTAAGTTTGATACAAAACAGTTTTGACTTCTTTGGGGTCAAAAATCAGTTTTGGAACTTTTCGAAATAACATGTTAAAGAAAATAAGATTTTATGTTTATGTTCCGTTTTCCATTTGCTATATGGCTTTGCAAACTCTTGTTTTTCTATGATTTTTTTTCCTCAATAGTTGTCTTTTTTTACAAACATGACGGTCACTAAAACATAATTATTTTCAAAACTACTTGACCAGTGTCAATTAATTTAGACAGCATACGTATAATGGTTGTAAATTAGCTCCTGTAAATTTCAGAGATATGTGATTTATCTGTAAAAAGTTTATTAAATAAAAACCTCAGGGGGGTCTGTCAGCCCCCCGTAGGGCGAGGGTTAATATGTTTAAAGTTGAGAGTTTAATAACGATTAAATTCATAACCCCACAAATGATAATAACTCACAAGCATACTTAGAAACCGGGGGTAAGGGTAGGGAAGGCCAGGGCCCCGCATTTTAGGTCGAGGGAGCTAACAATATTAACTGCACCCCAACTTTTTGAGGCGGTTGCTCCCTCTTACAGTGCTGATTTGATTCGTTGTGTCTGTCACTGCCATGATTAGTTATGATTTACCCTAAAATTTGCAACCGTCAATATCAAAGCTTGTAGAAGTAATAGCAATTGGAACCAGGGGAGAAGGTCCGTTTTTTTAGACAGGGGCCAACGACCAATTAACCGCTCCCTCTACTTTTGGTTAAATTCGTCCGCCAAGAGTGCGTCCCCACTCCCCGCGCAGCTCCATCGGGAGAGCTTCAAGAATACATATCCTGCCCCCCCCCCTCCGTCAACGGTGGTTTCGAGGTCGCTTAGGGCCGCTCAATATTTAGGTCCTAATAGGGATGGCCTGTGGCAGATGGCAGCGGCGCATTCTAGCTCAGACGAATGCAGTTGGTGCTATTCGGAAATGTCGAATACAAAATCCTCAGACTGAACCATACTGTAGAAAGCCAGTCTAGTCAAAAATAAGGATATTGGCTTGATTTTGGTTTTAATTATTTGTTCTACTCCGTTCTATGATATATTGTATTTCAGTTGTGTAAGTGTTTGAAAAGTATATATTTTTCGATTTTTTCTTTCCACATTTTTAAACATATTTAAAAAAAACAAAATAATTTTATGGAGAACCAAGTATAAATTGGACGATGCCAAATAGAATAGCATAGCAATACTAATGATTTTTGACTTACATATAGCTTCCTAATGTTTGGTTAACGCGATAAGTGTTTTTTCCCGAAGACACGATTTTTCCCCGAAAGCGTGCATTTTCAAGCTTAAATACCACACATAAGGTGACCGGTCCAAAATACGGAGAAAAATGGTTGTGGCCTTTTGCCACAAAAGATTCCCCAGGGAGGCCGGAGAGACTCCACCAGTGGCTGCCCCCCCCCCCACTTTTCAAAACGTTCCTACGCTATGGTCCAGCTGGTTAAAATAGCTCATGACTGTAGATTATACGTGTAAAATAACCCAAAACACATATGTAGCATGACTTTTGCAGAAATTTTGACAGACTAGACCAATTTACCTTGACCTTTGCTAACAATTTAAATTTTGCTTATATAGGAGATGCATTATACCTTTGAGAACCGGTGTCGATTTGTATGCTTTTGAGGAGCCCTGGAGCTTAGTGCTTGTGCGAGGAACATAGTTGTAAAAATTAATAAACGAAATACCATGACCTTTTCCTCGAAGATATGAAAAAAATCAAAAAGTTATCAAAAAATAAGCTATTATTTCGTACGAAATAATAACTTAATTTTTGATAACTTTTTTGATTTTTTCATATCTTCGAGGAAAAGGTAATGGTATTTCGTTTGTTAATTATGGCTATGGCGTTGCATGGTAAGAATGGAATTATAATCTATAAAGTTCAAGCACGGGGGTTCCCAATCGTTTTCAGAAAATGACACCCCTGCCTTTGAGAGCACTTTGTGGCTTGTGCGATAATAGTGGCAATATACAGATTTTGATTGAAAGTATGCCTTCCAAGAACTGAAATACCTCAGTCTTGACGTTTGACGTGACAGTGACCTGATATGTGTCCTTATTTATGAAAACTTCGCGTATGTTTTAGATGCGTCTCATTGCGAGCTTTCGATTGCGTGTTTCGCTGCGGATATTTGTTCGGAAGATAACAAGGGGACATAGTATGCCTCCCCCAGCGTGTGCGGCCGAATACCCCAGTGTGGCGCGTGTATTTTGGTTTCCCGCATTCTATAATTTCCACCGGGTAGTACCACGGAGAAGAGATATATAGGAGTCGGCCACGCCCACTCCCCGGGTTTCCCCTCGCGTATCAGCGACCAACGCAGTGCTGCCATATTCGCTCGGTCCGACTTATTTCAGAAAGGAAAAGGCCGCTCGGCCGCCCGCTCCAGGCTGGGACCCCATGAGACCCATGCAAACGTTAAAGGGAGAGTGCCACCTTGCAGACCAGTATCGAGATAAAGCCATTCGTGCTAGGCATGAAATTATGTATGTATAAGGCGCCGCACGCCCCATGAACGGATATAACCTAAGATGGCGGCCGGCCACAATGCCGCACCCTCTGGAATCGTAAATACGTGCACGACGCGGCGGGCGGCAGGCGGCGGCGGCAAGCGGCGGCGGCAGCAGCGGCGGCAGCGGCGGCGGCAGCAGCGGCGGTGGCGACTCTCCATGGAGGTGCATGACTCTGCGGCCGGCAGCGTATTTCAGTTTGCCGCTGTATAATGGCCACCAGTTGGCAAGGCCTTTTCTAAGGAATGAGCATTGTGGTGGATTTTCACTGGTGGGTCTATAGACTTCTAGACGAGTGGGGGCAATAATATCGTTCCGTTTCGTTCGTCACCGAAAAGTTATTGACAGGGGGAGGGGCGTCGGGTCGGCAGCGCGAAGAGTCGTTTAGCGGAGGGAGGGGGTGGCGTCGGGTCCTCATCGCAAAAGATGTGTTGACCGGGCCTGTGGGGATAGTTCAACACGTTCTTCTTAACGTCGACTGCAGAGGATTTTTGCAGCTACTGGGGCAGGGGCGGATCTACAGTTTTTGTTTGAGGAGGGGGACAAGTCCATTGGCATATTTCTTAAAAGTTATTTTGAGCTGGAGAAGGGGATGCAGGCTATCGGCCATCAGCGAGAAGGCTGTTGACCGGGGTGAGGTAGGGAGCGCGTCGTCAGCCCGTCTGCAACTGTACGCAGGGATGTCGCCGATCATTTTGGAGTGGGAATCGGCTGAATGGACAAAAAATATATACCCTCATTTTTTGGGTATATTTAAGCCGAATTATTTCAGCATTTGTTATGTATATTTGTCTGTTATAGTAGGTATCTGTATAGGTATATGTCTGTATAGGTATATGTCATTTAGCGCCGTAAAACGTCGCGATATTGTTACGGGTTCGCTTGATAAAACCTCATAAATAAAGGCGGTGTGAAGGATGTGGAACTTGTAGAGGATAAGAAGCTTAACATGTATGATGTTATTTATTCAATTCAGCAATACAACGAACCGAAAACAATGGTGATGGGTTCGTTATGAGTCTATGACGATGGTCCTTGATTGTGGCGGCCCGCGAAGTGGTGTGTGTGTGTGGTGTGTGTGTGTGTGTGTGTTGTGTGTGTGTGTGTGTGTTGTGGTGTGTTTTTTTTTTAAGGTCGTGGAACATGCAATTTTTTAATATTGAAAACCAAGACCGTGAGTGCAGGCCAAGCCTCAGGTAACCCCTTTTCCTGTTGCAACATCTCGGTATGATACCAAATATTAATTATTGGGGCCAGGGGCGGATCCAGGGGGCCAAAGGGACCATGTCCCCCAAAGGTCCTGAAACTATAATTCCCAATAAAAAATCCCATAATGTGCTGTTTTCGCAATTCATTCTTATGTGTACTGCGGAACAGCATGTTAAGACATGCTGTTCCGCACCACATAGTAGAGGAGACCGGGGCTGAATGCATCACCGCCGGTTGAATGCATCAGAGCTTACCTATAACTACAAACTACCCATTATATGGAATCAACAGTGGGTCTACAATAAGCGCGCTAATGCAAACCCTTTGAAACAGCAAAACGAGCTCTGTTAGAATCTGTCTGATTTTGCAGTCGCCGAAAGAGTGTTTTTTTTTTAAATATTAATATTTGCCAATAAATACAAAGTCTTGTGGATTATTTGCAACTTCAGGTATGGTGAAATGGTAGCATATACTTTATCGTATACATCTTGCATATACATATTATACATATACATATAGACGTCCCACTAAGATGTCAACGGTAGCAGGAAAAACGGCGACGCGTAGCCCCACCGTTCTTGGCACAGGTGTTCGGACATTAATTACCAGCATTGTGTGAAATGCCTGACCTCAGGTCAGGTTACCAGGTTTGGTCACATGACCCAACCTCTAACAAGTTTGCAATCAAACCACAGTCACAGTTTCTGGCCGATTGGTTTAAAATTACAGAATTTCATAAAATCATATATACCTGTAATTTATTATCTCGAAATTTGTATATTGGTGATTTAAGATCAGGCCAATTTCGAACCTCTCAATTACAAGCCAATTGGAAAATATGCAAATGCTCCCTTATGCCGAGGATACGCATGCTATCAGTCAAGTTCCTTATGGATCATGTTATCATAGATCATTCCTGATGATCCAGGTGCAGTTTTGCAGTGATCCATAAAAAGACGCCGAGATCATCCGAGGTCAACAAGACTTGTTTGCCAATAACTCTCGACATTATGCAGATATATAAGTGAAATCGGCTTCAATGTGTTTGTCTCGTCGACATACGTCCCCCATATGCAACATGACCTACCTGGGTCACCATTTGACCTGAGATCACATTTTTAAGTTGACCTAACCTGGTCAACCCTTAAAATATTTGAACTGCCTCGACGAGACGGACACGATATCGTGTCCGTCTAAATTTGACGCCATATGGCGTCAAATTTATTGCCATGTCTTGATTAGGTACAAACCTGTTTGCAAAAAAAGGTATTGCCCAAAAATGCATTTTGACCTTTGATGTCAGAAGCCTTAGCCTAAGCTATTGATCCGAGCTGATGTTTGAAGATATTAGGTGAAATTTCATTGTTTTGCAAGAGCTTTCGATGCTCCTCAGTTTGTTCCTATATAGGAATATGACTATGATAGCTATATTCACGTCTATCTATCATTAGCTATCATAGTTCCAGAGATATTTGAGGGTTTCTGGAGCGAAGTCCCACAACTGGGAAATATGATCTTTGATGACCTCTGGTGACCTCAATACTTAGCTGAACCCCCCAAAATGACGTTATTAGTTTGTAAATGTCTAGTGACGAGCTTTCGAACGGTATTTTTGGTTTGGTCTATGAGCCGAGTTCGAAGAGGCGTTGAAACGCTATCCCCTCCTCCCCCCGGCGCGGCGAAGGTGACGCCGAGCTCCCGCACAGCGCGGGTTAAGGTCATATTCAATGCAAAAGTTTATTTTAATGTGCTTATATTTATGTTAAAATTTGCTCAAGTGGTTTATAGCCGATGGGTCCAGTGTAGCACAAGCATAGCTGAGTGAAGACTGGACCGGTGCGAGCGGCAAGTTGGCGAGGGTAGACGCCCGGCTGTCGTAAAAACAAGGGACGGTTAGGTACGTTGACTGCACCAATTATCGATCACACGGCACAGACGTGCATTCCGTGCTTACCTAAAAACAGGTCGCCCGGGTTACACGTCACTTTGTATGCTCATGTGCTTTACACTTCGTGCAAATCATAGGCATAAGATAGGTACAGTCTAGGCCCTAGGGTAAATGTTCTGTCCGTGCAAAAGTTCTGTCCGCTGTTTCTGCCTCTGTCTGTCGGTGCTACACGGCAGTGGAATCCAATGCATTACTATAGCCCTTTCCCCCGGTTATGCAGGGGCGAGGGAAAAAATAGTTTCAATAGATTTCACTGCATGTAGCACCGACAAACAGCACCCATAGACAAAGTTGACATTGAACTAAACGGGTGCGCTTAACCAAAGGCTTAAAAGAACACTGTTTATGCTAGCTTCCGTCAGACGAAAACCAACACCGTCCCAGGGAAATGGAGGATTTATTCGAATAGAGCACTGAAAAGACTGCTACTAGCCGTTTTCACGAAGGATTTATTCACAGGAAACATCGTCATCGGTTGAGGAGATGAAGTGGACAGAACATCTACCCTAGACTGTACATACATACCTATTCTACGCACAACCACCCATCAAACAAAAACAAAAAGTGTTTGCCATCTATATGTTGCCACATGCGTATTTTGTGCGTCGCTTATTTGCCAAGCATGCTATAAATATTTTACAAGATGACTGTTGTACCATCATGCTTTGCTAGTATTTTTCACAATGTGCACAATTATTGTGATCTCAGGGATTAGGTATATTCTATTGATATTACGCTTTGCGATGTACCCGTAATACACTACACTACGTGACGCAACCACCTCGCCACGCGGTCCCACACTACTCAGTACTCACTGCTCATTCCCCTCGCACTCACGCAAGCCGCACTGGCTGTCAATAATGAGCCGACCCTGGCTCCAACATTGGGCGGTCGGATCGGATCTCAGCAGAAGTGGAGAGATTTCAAATAATTCCAACTACAAATACAACCATGGCTTTCAAAGAACTTCTTCTGTGAGAAAGAGGACAAAAAATAGGAGCATTCCTTCTTTATTATTCTACAGAACTTCATTTTAGGTATGGAAGCACTTTTGCTCCTTTTTGAAAGTTGGGGTTGCACTTTCGTCATTGGGGCTGCACTTTTTAAAGTTGGGGTTATAACTTATGGCTACAACCCCAGAAGTATATAGGTAGGTTCATACGCCCATGAATGTGACCATTAAAAAAAACTGTAACTGCCCAGCAAGTTGCAAGAAATGTTGTGTTCATAAATGGGAACAATGGAATAACAGGCTTGAAACTGCTGAAAACAAAATAATATGATCTTCCATCAGTTTATTTTTTTTAAAATGTCATATTACTTCATTATAAAATTACCAGAACAAAGCTCACTTGATCTTCCTTGACAGTTGACAGTGCCCATGTAACCAAATAGTCCACTGTAAAGGCAACGACTATGGAATGTTAAGCTTGAATGACTGAAACCTGGATTTTATCATATTTTCCTTTCAATGATCTTCAGCTATGCAAGCTTCAATAATTTACATCATACTTGGATATTGTTATACAGCATGTGAGCATGTTCTATTCCACATGTCTTTCATAGCATGTGCTCATGTATGATGTGAGCCTGCTCTATTCTGTAGTTTTTTCTTTAGAGATAAAGTTGTGAGCTTGCTGAAGAACTGACTGCAGCTCTGGATGGTAGGGCAGCTTGCATGCATCATCTATTGATGCCCACTCCCAGTTAGAGTGTTCATGTGACAGGGTAACAGATGCATCCTTGTCAATCAGCTCAGCCAAGTAATATACTGACACCTTGGGTTTCTGTTTACCCTTAACTTTGTATGATATTTCTGTCACAAAACCTTCAATAACATTCAGCTGAGATGCTGTAAATCCTGATTCTTCTTCCGTCTCCCGCAGAGCAGTTGTCATGTCATCTTCCCCAGGGTCCACATGTCCTTTGGGAGGTGACCAGTGGTGACCACGTTTTGAAGCTTGGAGTAGCAAATATTCAACTTGATCTTTATAACCTTTACGGAATACGACAAACCCACAAGCTCTATTTCCTTTGCCCATACTGACAGTTGACACCCAATCTTCTTCAAATTATTTCAAAGACCTAAGGGTCCAAAGCAATGACTCACAGTAGACCAGCTTCTTGCCTCTTGGCTAAGTAGATCAGTAAAAATCAGAGTGACAAATAGGTATAATTAATGAAAATGGCCAGCATCAGGGTACCAAGGCCTTGACCAAGGCTTTGTAAACCAGGGTACCTGACCTGCCAGACGTGCGTCTCGGGACAACCAACCACAGCACACAAAAATAAAAAATAAAAAATGACCACACATAACCTAATCTCACCTGACCTCACCAAACAAAACCATGTACTGCAACGTGTTGTAAGATATATAATAATATAATAGTTAAATGTACTGCAAAGGTACCGTATTTATGTGCTGTGGTTGGCTGTCTCGAGACGCTTCTCTTCCCAGATATGCCAACGCCTATTGTATTGCCCTGGCCAACGCCCAACATAGACCCAAGGCCCTATAACCAAGTAGAGCCATCCGCAATTTTACCGTTCCGTGACGTATGCGCGTGACGTCACAGGTATTCAAGGGCTGAAGGCGCCGTCGCCCGTAATGCCTTTATGCAGTATTATTTTAGGTGTTTTTCTAAGCCATAGGAGATGAAGCACTGCAACACAAACTATTCGGTAGAGCAGCTTTTATTCTACTGACGAACCAGCAAACGTTTTTTCCTCACTCGTACCACTGGGCACTGGCCTAATAGGAACAGCCTGTCAAAGTAAGTGACAGACAGATCTGATCAAAAACCTCTAGGTACTCCCAAAACCTCTAAAGCATACAAAAAACTATCTAAAATATAATAAGAATACCTATATTTATCTCTATGAACTGACAAGAAGACCCTTATATTTG
>VOPJ01003945.1:0-22744 GCA_014673585.1 Semibalanus balanoides
GACACAGGGATAACTCACCAACAAACAGGTACTGACACAGACACAGCTCACCAACAAACAGATACTGACACAGGGATAACTCACCAACAAACAGGTACTGACACAGGGATAACTCACCAGCAAACAGGTACTGACACAGACACAACTCTCCAACAAACAGGTACTGACACAGACACAACTCACCAGTAAACCGGTACGGACACAGTCACAACTCACCAACAAACAGGTACTGACACAGACACAACTCACCAACAGACAGTCATTGACGTCACAGATACAACTCACCAACAAACAGGCTCCCCTGACCTGCTCTGACCTGTATCGATCTGTTGTACCTTGGTATTTTGGCCATTTTCTAGCCTTTTAGGGTCCAAATAATTTTGTTCACGTAATTTGGTCTCTCTTCACCTGATTTTGCCGACATTGTAGTTGAAATATAATTCCATTTTCTCACACAAATTATTACAAATAATGTTTTTTTTACTTTCCAAAACATTTTTTCTTCAAAAAATGAAAATATGATTTTCCCTGAAAACTAAATTGTATCCTCCACCTAGGGATTTTTACTCCCCGGGAGTCGTGAAAGATAAATCCAGCGCTGGTTGATGTGGTCTGACCTGCTCCGCCCTGTACTGTCCCGTCCAGACCCCTGACCTGTGTTGACCTGTGCTGACCGGCCGTGCCTCTGCCCGTCAGATCCCGGTGCGGCCGCGGGTGAAGCGGGTGAACGTGCGCGACCTGCAGGTGCTGCTGGAGCGGGAGCAGGCCAACCAGCGGTCGACGCGACTCTACCGACTGCTGGCCAAGTAACGCTGGTCGACAGACACGTCACCCACCAACCCACCGCGCCGCCCGGTCCAGTGCCTGGCATCATACACCCCCACACCCCCACACACACCTACTGTGAGGAACAGAGTCTAGTGAGAGAGTGGAGAGTATTTTGTACGGATCTTGTTATCGTGTCAACGCGCCCATCCATTCATCCCTCCATCGTTCATCATCTCGCGCTCCCGGGGAGGCCGGGGTGCGATGGTCTCGGTCCCATTGCTCGTCCGTGTCTGGCTAGCACAGTGGCGCCGGCTGGCGGCGGGCTCGCCGCGCCGCGCGGGAGGTTGCCGACGGTTGTTTGCACGTTTTGGTTATTTTATCGACCGGAGTATTGTTGTGTTGTATTTTGATGTGCGCGCTGTGGGCTGGGGGAGTGAAGGGAGGCGGCGGTGGTGGCGGCGGCAGCGTCCTGACGCCGATCAGCTGACCGGCACGCTTGCTGGCCGGCCGGCTAGTACAAACTGGACGACGCGTTTGGCCGCCACCACAGCCACCTGCCCGGTCTGTATGCATTGCAATATGGGACTGCGGGAGCCCGTTGATATATACCGCGGCGTGTTTTAACCTGTTGTGAGCGTCGAGCGCTGCTCGAGGCCAAACGAAGAGTCAACTACAAATAGACGGCTGTATGCGAGCTGTGCGTTGTGTGTTGGTCAGTCAGTGGATGTGGCAGGTTCTGAAGCAGCTGTGTCAGTGGACTTGGGGCAGGTTCTGGAAGGCAGCTTGGTCAGGGTTGATGGTGGCTAGGGGTTCGTGAAGCAGCTGTGTTAGTTGGATGGGGCGAGGTTCTGAAGCAGCCTGTGTCACTGGATGTGGTCAGGTTCTGAAGCAGGCTGTGTTTCAGTTGGATGGTGGCAGGGTTCTGAACGCAGCTGTGTCAGTGGAGGTGGCAGGTTCTGACGCAGCTGCGTCCTTACTGGGAGTGTGGCAGGTTCTGAAAGCAGCTGTTCAGGTGGATGGGGCAGGGTTCTGAAGCAGCTGTGGGTCAGTTGGAGGGGACATGGTGTTGAAGCAGCGTGTCAGGTGGGGATGGGGCGAGGGTTTCTTGAAGGCAGCTGTGGAAGGTGCCGACAGGTCTTGGTGGACCTGGAGGCAGGTCAGCCGTGTTAGAACCGACTAGGTCCCAGGTTCGTTCGACGGTAGGGACGATGTCAAGCCGGCATATCGGTGGTCGAAACTCCGCTGTGTTGGCTCAAACATTTATTCGTTGCGCTTAAATGAAAATTCACGAATACCGCATCGATTTATCATTCACCCGAGCGACACTGACGCACATGCGTATCACAGGCGCACACACACATACATACGACGCATACCCAGGAATAGTTATGGCGCGCTGTGCTCGGCGTCTGTTCCAATTACTATGGCACGGCTCGGCTCAGTGGGCCGACGATGGCGGTCTTCTGAGGGGGATCGGGTGTTCACTGTCTCAGACACCCAACAAAATAATAAGCTCGTTCTACCTCTACCGTTACCTTTACCGGTGCATTGACGCAACAAAAACAACCCTTCGCATCTCCGTGCCAGCGACCCACAGTCTATCAGATTGCGGCATACGGTTTGATTTCTGTGGACGACCTCGTCGAGTGGCACAATACTGGAGACACTGACTTGAAGAGCTGCCACACGTGTACAGTCGGCGAGCCTGCGGCTGTTGGCCGCGGGGAATGTATCGGCACGGCGCTTACTCGCCACCGCGGCTCACGGCTCGGCCGCAGGGCTAGTCAATAAACATTTACGCATTAGGAGCCTACCCTACATTCACCTCTCGTGTTGCGATGGCCCGGCTGTGCTGACGTAGTGGGGCGTTTCTCAGCACTGCAGTCATTATAGAACCCTGCCTCGCCAGCACCCGGCGGCCCGGCTCCGGGTCGGGGACGGCGCGCCTGTCCCACCGTCTCTCGGGTCCGGCGGTGGCAGGCCAATGTCATTTGGCACACAGTTCGTGCCGCGACTTGTGCGGCAGCGATGGCGACGGGAGGCACCTCACAGCGGCTGCCGGCACCTCGAGAAGATGTACTCGGAGAATTGCTGGCCCTCCACTCCACCGCCCAGGCTGGCCACGATCTGCGGGAGGGATAACCGTGACGTCAGCACACTGCGCCGACCCGGTGTGTCTGCCACGGACGAACAGACGATCGCCTGTCGCCAGAGACGGACAGCACAGTACCGTGCTGGGCCGCCTCATGGCCACCTGGGCCGCCTCCCCGCCACCTGGGCCGCCTCCCCGCCACCTGGGCGCCGGCTCTATAGACTGGCAACACACTGCTGTGGTTGTGTCTAACATAGGTGGCGGGCACGGCTGAATACTGCAGCCCCAGCGGACGGCACAGTCGTGGCAGCGGCTGGAATATGTCTGTGTAGTGTGTTGATATATTACCTGGAAGCCGTCGGCGAGCAGGCGCTGGATGGCCTGCAGGGACGTCAGCTTGGTGTATCCGTTCAGCGGGAACCGCACCACGTGCTCCGGGTCCGACTGGTTCCACGCCACTGACGTCCGGTTATCCATCAGAGCCTGAACCACCTGTAACGGGAGGGGGCCGTGTCAGAGGCCGTATCACCCCTCCCGTGTCAGCAGTGCCTGGTTATCCATCGGGGTCTGAACCACCTACGGAGCCCAAGAATGTCCAGTCCAGGATCTCTAGGATCCGTAATCGGGATCTTATATCAACCTGGATCAAAGACAGTTTGCTGTGGGATCTAAGTGATCGTAGATCAATTGTAGGGCTATTGGCACGTGTCTGGGCAGAAATTGCACTTTCTTCGTCAACAAAATAGACTACCACCATCCTACAAGAGGCAGGAGCTCGTTGAGCTTAACGATGAACATGTCTCTCGTGCATTGTCAACGGGACTCATGGCGGGACAATCAGGCTGTGTGGGATACCTGTGTTCATTCGACTGGCTGCCAGGTAGCTTGTCCATCTATTGCCTTACCTCAGGGAATGTCTCCTCGATGAGTTTGCGCTCTCCAGAGAGCATGACGCGCTCTCCGAGGTCCGGTGAGATGTGCAGTGCCACCACGTGGTAGCCGTGCTGCGACGGTGGCGCCGCCTGGGCGGGACGCGTCGACCGGGCCGCTTTCTGTCGCCGCAGCTGGTCCAACTGCCTCACCATACCTGGGAGGGACAGAGCCCAGGTCAGAGCTGTCTGAGGGTGGAACAGAGCTCAGGACGGAGCTGTCTGAGGGTGGAACAGAGCTAAGGATGGAGCTGTCTGAGGGTGGAACAGAGCCCAGGTCAGAGCTGTCTGAGGGTGGAACAGAGTTCAGGATGGAGCGGTCTGAGGGTGGAACAAAGCTTAGGACGGAGGATGGAACAGAGCTCAGGACAGAGCTGTCTGAGGGTGGAACAGAGCTCAGGACGGAGCTGTCTGAGGGTGGAACAGAGCTTAGGACGGACCTGTCTGGGGTGGAACAGAACTCAGAGTGGAGCTGTCTGAGGGTGGAACAGAGCTCAGGACGGAGCTGTCCGAGGGTGGAACAGAGTTCAGAAAGGAGGGTGGAACAGAGCTCAGGACGGAGCTGTCTGAGGCTCAGGACGGAGCTGTCTGAGGGTGGAACAGAGCTCAGGAATGGAGCTGTCTGAGGGTGGAACAGAGCTCAGGACGGAGCTCGCAGCCGACGTTGTCGCGGCCTGACTGGTTGACAAACGTGTATGCAAGAAATAACCCCGGCGAATGAATGAATAGCTAAAAGTTCAACTAAAGTTCAACGAAAGTTCGATGGAAAGTTCAACGGGAACTATTGACAGCTGACGAACAGTTTGATATGGCATGACTTATAACTGGACCATGGAATTTCTCGTCTGAGACCAAAAGCAAGCAGTTACTGATGTTCTCTGCACTGCACATTACCGAAACATAATATTAACACTAATATTTGTTTTGTAAATTTGGCATAAGCGTGCTGCCATGGCAAACCATTTACCAATGTACGACCCATGAATTGCACCAGTACCGTTTCTATTGTATAGCATCAATATGCATCACATGCCATTGGCTACATGAGCTCATTTCCGCACGCCCTGTTGTTCGGTACTGGTACGGGAATGGCGGAGCAGTGCAGTACGGCGTTTGTACTCACCCTGCACCTCGAAGTACCTGGCCTCCTCCATCAGGCAGTCAATCTCGCTGAAGTCGTCTGGCACGCACACCTTGCCGCAGCGCATGAAGTTGAGGATGTGCCGGAACATCTTTCCATCTCTATCGATGAAGTAGTGTTGCTTCAGTGTATCCAGCACTATGGGCACCTGGCCGTTGAATAGTTTGGCCAGCCGTGTCTCCGGAAACCTGCCAACAGGGTAGACCGTCAGTCTGACATATCCATTTTACATCTGTCCTTTATCTTTTTCCTTGAAATGACGTCAAATTACTTTTTGTATGTTTTTGTATTATTATTATTATGTAAGTATTGGTAAAGGGAGAAAAAATATCAACTGAATGTCACGAAATGGACCTGACCTTAGGTCAACGATATGACAAATTCGAGATAAACAAATTTTAGGTATTTATGACCTGATAATACACTGTGAGCTTTAAATTTTAAACGATCAATCACTTTGGCTATGGCACGACCACAAACATGTTTAGTGGTGGGTCACTTGACTTAACCTGGTGACCGAACTGAGAAGACCCGAAAACCTCGGGGGGGCAAGGGTCGAAAATAAACCCTTAGCAGTACGCGTGCTACAGGAAAGCATCCTTTTACATAAGACCATATTAAACATGTTTGCATACAAGCCACAGACAAAACTAACCCTGGTACCTATCCCGTATCTAGAGACAAGGAATGCGGCTTTCGTATGGTTTGCCTACTCATTTATTATCACCCCTAACTCATCGTTTAATCGACTTTGAATTTTGCCCAAAATCACTGTGCCTCCCATAGTGTTGACATTGGTGAAGGGAGAAAAATACAATTTCACGCTTTGGTGACGTCGACAAAGCTGCAAGCTGCCAATAGCCTTCAATTGGGCCTGGGGGCCGGTGCATTTCACAATCTGCAATACGTGCATTGTGTTAGTTTTGTTATGTTATGCCTTGATTTGAAGCGATTTTTATCATAGTGTATGCATTAAAACAACGTAGAACTGCATTGTGATTACGAACGTGCGCGAAGCGCTCGCTCGTCCTTCCGTGGTAGGTATTTGGGAAGAATATGATTATGAGCGGCCCGGACCGGCCCAACCCGGCCCGTGGCGACGCTTTTTAGAAGCTCATACCTCCGCAACCACACGTCCGATTGACAAGCGGGCTTCTTTGCTAATTAGCCCCATTCACCCTTCTCTGTTTGAGACCAGAGCCGACTCATGTGTGTGAATACCACTGCGCGTGGCGCGCGCTGCGTGAGGGGTGTTGTAAAGTGTTTTGTCGCAAAATCTTCGCAACGCCTGACTGAGTGCTGATTGTGTTCGCATTTGGTGTGTGCATGGTTAGGGACCCATCAGCCGCCACTTTCCCACAATTCAGGGATGCGGTGCCTCTGCACGTACGCACGTGCACGGACTTATTCTATATACCAGTAAGGCGCCGTAGTTAGTGATGAACGAGCGAGCGCGAAGGAAAATATTAATTTCAACTCGATCGAGCAAGTAGTTTCTGAGATACAAATAAGAGTGCAAACGTGCGCACGTGCAAAGGCACCCGCACCCCTGACTTGTGGGAAAGTGGTTGCTGAGAGGTCCCTAACCGCACACCAAATTTTAGCACAACCGGCCAAGCCGTTCTTGAGATATAGAATAGGGGTGTGCACGTGCGCACGAGCAGTCACCCCACCCCTGGGCCCTGAGTTGTGGGAAAGTGCCGACAGAAATGCCTCTAACAACATACACAATTTGCACACAATCGGCCCAGCCGTTGCGAAAAGCTTTTGCGAGAAAACACTTGTCAACACCCCCCACGCGGTACGCGCCACGCACAGTGAACGTGGTGGTCATCCCCCTGTCGGCATTGGTTTCAAACAGGATAGGTTGAATGGGGCTATTCAGCAAAGAAGACCGCTTGTCAATCGGAAGTGCGGTCGCAGAGGTTTTTCAAAAGCGTCGCCACGGGTCGGGTCGGGCCGCTCATACTCAGATTGTTCCCCTATACCCTATACCACGGGAAGACGAGCGAGCGTTTCGGGCTCGCTCGTAATAAATATGGACATAAGAAGCTTCTTCAAAAAAGGTATGTAATTAATAAAAAAAAAATCGTCCCCTCCTCCAGTCAAAAACCCGTGACGACGCCCCTGCTGACACATAAAATATGTTGACTAGAGCCGTCAAATCATAACCTCAAATGTACAATGTGCATTCAGGGGCGGATCCAGGTGGGGTGGGGGCAATTCCGCCCCCCCCAACGTCCAAAATCGGAGCTAAATTGGCACATTTCCTGACTTAGGTAAAATAAAAACTAAGCAATTGTGTACAGTGGAAAGTTTATTTTAAATCAGCTATCAATGCATAATCAAGCGGAGTCCGATGAATTTTCAGAATTATGAGAGACTTTAGAGACTTTACCCCCACCCGCAAACCACCAACGGCCCCTCCCAAACTACCGTCCTGCTTCTGCCCCCGAGTGCATTATAGGAGTAGGTATCGAAGCGCCAGACAGCGCCCGGCGGGCCTGCCGCCATATGGTGACACAATCTCCACTGCCCTGCCGTGCTGCCCTGCCCCGCCCAGAGCCGTTTCAAATCATGCAATCTGTAGGTATTTGTAGGCGGAGCCGGTTTGCTTTCTTCGCCGCAGCGTGGCGCTGCTGTCGCGTGTAGGCTTGTTCGGACGCTCGCCCAAACCGCGAGCTGCGACAATCACCCTCCGCCGCCGGGCCGGCTCCGCGCCGCCCAGCGCCGCACGCTCCCGGCGGCCATATTGAATTTCCAATGGTTTTCCGGCGTTTGATGTGGAAAATGTCCTGCGGCGCGGCCGCGGGCGTCTGCATTGAGGCCGGCCGGGCGGCTCGGCTCCATATTAGGACTGGGGGCGGCGCCGGCGGCAGCGCCGCGCTGAGCACGGCAAACAGGGCGGCTCGGCTCGGCGGCAGAACTCGCTGAGCCTCGGGCGTCGCCCCCGGCCACCTGCCGCCTAGCCCACGTGCCTGGCCGCGGCGCGTCACAGCCGAGCTACGAATAAATGAGCGCCACCGAGCGCCCGCGCCGCGGCGGAGCGGGGCGGGGTGGAGGGAGGGGGGACGGCGCCTCCGGCTTCAGCAGCAAATACTGCGGCGCGGCCGGGGGCGGCCGGAGGGAGGCGGCTCAGGCTGGCCAGGCGACGGCGCGCGCCGGAAAACGGAGAGCTGTGGTGTGGGGTGTGCAGCTGCTGTGTGCACAGGGCGGCGGCTGACGGATCACTGGTTAGCCAGAGGCCCTAACGGCAGCTGGTGCTGGAAAGGGCCGGGAGATGATTAGCTCGAAAGGTGACCACGCTCTTCCGATGGTAACCGGCCGGCTGATTGCTGCACGACAATCTTATTACTGAGGTGATTAACTCGAGCTGCGCTCATCAGCCTATACTTAGTGCGGGAAGTGAAGCGATTCAGTATCACAGCACACATGAATGATAATTGACAGACACTGGAACTTAAATTCACACACTAAAGCCTAAAATGATGACATAGTTAACAGCATTAGGTGAAGGACACCGTATTTCTCAAGAAGTTGTGTTTGCCGTTTGGTGACGACTGACGACCCCGCGATACCATTATGTCAACAAGACACCAATAAAGAATCGGTGCACATCAGCCGCGACTGAGATATTTACGTCAACGTTTACGACATTTTAGCCGTTGTAAGCCACCACATCGACGTCACCAACAATAAATTTATTGAAGATGAATGCCTATATGGAGAACAGCAACACCTGTTTGTGGTACTTGACCAGCTCATCCAAAGATGCATCTCTAACAGGCGTAGTTCTGAGCCACGGTATCATCTGCCGCTATATGATTAGGCCCTGATCTGAGGAGCAGCGTAAGATGCCGACGGTGCACAGCAGTCCAGCACTGCGTGGCTGCCCATGTGACGCACCACAGCGCACATCCTCTAATGAATTGGTCGACGTAGTGCCGGCGGCAGGCGCGCGCGCTGCTGCCGGCGGCTGCCCAGCTATGCGGCCCGCTCCGCCGGCCGGACGGCTGGGCCGCATTCCTATCTGGCGTGCAACCCGGGCCAGCCAGCGACGCCGGCGGCAGCCGGACAGCGACGCCGCCGGCGACGGCCACTAACCCACATGCAGGCCGGCCGCACAGCCTGGCCTCAGGCCGGCCGGCCGCCGCCCGCGGCTCCGTCACAGCCTTATATAGCGGCCAGCGGGCGGCGGCGGCGGGCGGCGGGCGGCAGGCGGCGGCGGCGGCGGCGGCGGTGGCCCGGCCATGTGGGTCATCTCGCCTCTGCCCCCAGGGCCTCGGGCGACGCCCGGGCCGGTTTGGTAATTGTGCCGGCGGCGCGCCGCGCGGCGGGCGTCGGTAGAAAGGTCGGAGGTTTGGCTGCGCAGAGTGGCCGGACGATGGGTGAGACGGCTTCTCAGCTAGGAGGAGTGAGTCTCGGGCAGATGTTAGTTAGAGCTGAGGTAAAACTCCAGATTCATGTGCTAAGAGTTGATCGCCTTTTTCTCATTTATATCCAGTTATCCCGGCATGTTCTGCTATAAGCACGCGTGTCACTATAATTGATTGTGTGCAGTGCGCAGACGGGTACATCTATGATTCTGTTGGACATCGACGATGACTGACGATTGGGGCTCACGGCGCAAGCCATATATCCATGGTTATATGAGCCCATTATGGTTTACATCTGTTCTGTATGCTATAACGTGTTTGCCACTTGCATGAAGTATAAAGAACATGATCTCGACGCCTTGCAGGAAAAGTATTTCCTTTTTTAATTGTGTTGCCAATTTAACTAAACATATGTAATATATGAAGACGATTAATACTTATTTTTCCAAAGGCTTTATGAAAAGTCACCAAAAGTCTCCTCAAGATACTAATACCCGGTAAATGTGCCGCAGTTTGGCATACGCAGCACTCATTAGTAAAAATGATAATAGACAGCTCGCGTATATTGCGTGGTTGTTCTCTCACATTAAGCTGCATTTTCTCTGCCTCAGGCCTCTCCACGCGTATTGTCCGGTTGCGTAGAGCTAGAGAAGGAGCAACTGTGTAAACCATAACTTGTCAGAGCCTCGCTTGACCTCCAACACAACTAGCAGTTTGATTTAACCTTCAGGGTGGTTACGCGCCAGTGTGAGCCCAGTGCGAGCCCACAGGTCGGAACCCCAAGTGTCTCTCGCCCGTCTGGCGGAAGTATCCGGACCTGGATACCGCCCGGCTTCATTGATACAGACCACTAAACCGGGCGGAGAAGTGAGCAGCTGGCTGTAGCGTCTTCCTTATGCTGGCTGCGCTCTCGCCGAGTATCAACTCACCTGGTGAGGGTCTCCAGGGAGGATGTGTATATGACGCCGCCCACGTCGATATGCACTGGTGCCGTGTACCTGTCGGCAGCACAACAGGCCATTATCAACGACACGCTAATGACAATGATATCATCTTATCTCAATGAGCCTTGAAGGCAGACTTTGCCAGCAGATTTTGCATTTGAAACTGATTTACCTACATTTAAATGTCGAATTGGGTAAGATACGCAGCTAGTGTCTATCAGGCAATCCAGTGCAATGATTAAATAACACCGATGAGCACTGAGCAGTGAGCAATCAGCATGTATCGGTCGTCACTGCGCGCCACTGTACAGGGGGGCATGTCTGTGTGTTGGTGTGTACTGAGCAGCGGGCCTGTATAGTGCGACTGCACTGCAGGATCGCTGAGCTGCAGCTGAGGACGCTGCACCGATCACCGTCCGATACACACCGCTGGCGTCCCGTCCCACTCGGCCGCGCTTTTAACTCTTATGCTAAAATATACTTCAAGAGGCTCTGGACTCACAGCGCATGAAGGAACTCAGGGACTGTGCGTCCTTGTCGAACTCGCATAACAGCTGGCGGCCAGAGAGAGCGCTTGCAGTGCGCGGCGATGGGACGGTGTTAGAGCTGAGCGCATGCAGTGCGGCGGCGGAGGGACTGGATTATAGAGCCTGAGCGGCTTGCGACGGCAGTTGCAGAACAGGAGGCAAGCTCCACGTGCATTGTCAAGGTAACGTATGGCGCTTACGTCGCTACGTGAAACTTAACGACGTGGGAGGAACTGCAGCGCAGCGTACGGTATAGCACTGCGTGTCGCTCTGACTGAACTCAGGTGATTAGTACGTGCGCCCTCTATAAGTAGGAGGGCCGTGATAACGATTTTTTCAGCCTATCTAGATACCGAATCTTATCTTTCATTTTCGCGAGCATCTTTGATGAGATTTACTGATTGCAAGCGTTAAATGTTGCTGTTTTGACACATGGCTTGCGTTTCTGATCCTTCCGTACGTGCTGATCTTACTCTCTGGACTTCGGCCGCCACGCGTGAGGGGGATGCACTTGTGACCTTGCGTGTGGGGAGGCCGCCGTGGGCGAGCGCTTTGAGCGCGCCGCAGCGAGGGGGAAGGCATCTTTGTGATAGTTGTTGAGCGGTTCGTGGGAGAGTGTCAGCAGTGCAGAGGAGCCGGAGAGAGATGTTTCGGCAACCCCCCCGGCGAGATCAGCCTGATACTGTGTCCACAACAGGTCAGACCATGCATAGATCAGCCGTCACACGGTACATAACTATGTCAAACATATCATAACCAAGGATCTCCTGCACAGCGGACCAAATGCTACAAGATACTTACCGTACCTATCCTACCTCTTCCTCTCCACTTCCTCTCCTCTCCTTCTCTCCTCTCTCTCCTCTCCTCTCCTCTTCCTCTCCTCTCCTCTCCTTCTCTCTCGCCTCTCCATCTCCTCTCCTCTCCTTCATACCTCTCCTCTCCTCTCCTCCCTCCTCCTCTCCTCTCACCTCCGCTCCTCTCCTCTCCTGCTCCTCTCCTGCGGTCATCTCCTCTCTCCCCGTCCTCTCTCTCTCCCTCCCTCCCCCTTCCTTTTCCGGTGCTCAGGTATAACCACAGAACTGGTACACCGCCACCGAGCGGGCTCTCACGAGTCCTTCAGATCTGAGGCGGGCTGGGCAGCCACAGTGCAGAATGGTATTGTGTTATGCGGCTCAGCACGACAGAGCCGGACCCTCAGGGCACGACAGTCGAGGGACCCCTCAGCACGAGGCCCAGTGGACCCATCAGCACGAACAAGCCGGACCCTCAGCACGACCATGTCGGCACTCCTTCAAGCACCGGCTTAGCCGGGACTCCTCTAAGCAACGAAACAGCCGGGACTCAGCACGACTAGTTGGACCCTCAGCACGACATGCCGGGGACCTCAGCAACGACAGTCGGGACCCTCAGCACGACAGACGGGACCCTCTAAATCACGACAATGGTCTGACCCTTCAAGCACGACAGCCGGACCCCTCAAGCAACACAGCCAGGGGACCCTCAGCACGACAGTCGGGGACCCTCAGCCAACGTACTAGCCCTGACACCCCCAGCACGACAAGCCGACCCTCACACGATCAGCGGGGGACCCTTACTAGACACTGAAACAGCCGGGACCCTTCAGCACGGCAGCCGGAAAACCCTCGCTACGTCTTGACCTCCACTTGTCGAGACCACGGAGCACCCACAGAATGCCGGGGACCCTCAGCCACGGGCTGCCGGGACCACTCAGCACGACAGCACGGGAACCACTCCAGCACGACAGCGGTAGATCCTTCTGCGCTACGGACTGCCGGACCCTCAGCCGGCTGCTCGCGGACCCTCAGCAACCGAGCAGCCCGAACCCCGTCAGCACGGCAGCCGGGAAAACCTCTGCTACGGCAGCCGGGACCCTCAGCCGGCTAGCCTGGGACCCTGCCACGGGACGCCAGGCGTATCCCATCGCTTAAGCGGCAGCCGGGACCTCATGCACGGCCAGCCGGGACCTCAGCACGGCCACCCGGGACCCTCGCCACGCAGCCGAGGACCCTCAGCACGGCGTTGGAAACCCCTCACGCTTCGACAAGCCGGGAGCCCTCGCTACGGCAGCACGGACCTCTCTTTTCCGCGACCTCCCCCACCCACCCACTGACAGGCCGTTGAACCCGTCGTGCCACGACAGCCTGGACCCTCAGCACGACAGCCGGGACCCTCAGCACGACAGCCGGAACCCTCAGCTCGACAGCCGGAACCCTCAGCACGGCAGCCGGGACCCTCAGCACGACAGCCGGGACCCTCGCCACGACAGCCGGGACCCTCGCCACGGCTGGCCCCTCAGCACGTACTCGTTCATGCAATAAACATCGCATGAATGCTGCAGAATACAAATGTACAACAGCACTATCTTCAAAGCTGGTTATGAAACAAGTGGAACTGTATAATGACATAGAGGAACTGTATCTGACCGAACGATTTTATAATGGTAAAGATTGTAAACACTTAAGCTGATAATATTATGTGATGATAATATTGCATCAATGTCAGAACCTTCTAACGTTGGTTTGCTCCTCTCGTTTCCGAAATCTCCCTATAAAACTATGGCTCGTTCCGTCTCCGCTCTCAAGAGCAGAACTGCATTGTGTGAAGTTTGATACTCCCACATCTCTGTCTGCGAACGGCGGCTGAACTGGTCTGTTTCCGCCTCGGTTCGACCTATGATGTCTGCGATTTCCGTATCCAAACGAAAGTCTGCGCCCCCAGAGCTTCTTCACGTCAACGATGACGATCAAGCTTCAGGGAAACTATTTGGATTCGGCCCTTGATGATCGTAACTGTTTACTCTGTGTTGTCCTGACCGTGACGGTGGTATTGGTAACTAGTCCGGCACCAGTCACCAGTCACCGACCACCACCAATCACCAGTCACCGACCACCACCAATCACCAGTCACCATTTACTCTTCACCGATCACCACTCATGGTCACTGGTCACTGTTCGCCGATCATCATCGGATACCAGTGACTGGTTACCAGTCACCAGTCACCAGACACCAGTCATCAGTCATCAATCACCGGTTACCTGTCACAGGTGACCGGCTAAATAACACTAAAACCACAGGTTAACTGCAATTCACGGCTCAACGACCTCACACAAAAACAAACAGAAATTGACGTCTAAGATTTTCCTGTTAAGAAATCGCAGCCGACCATTAAACATCTAGAAGCATATTTCCTTACATGTGTAGAATGCCGTTAACAAACTGCGAATAGTTCTTACATCACCGGAACGCGTTCTATGCTGTACACATATTTCATGACCAATGACCGTTTTAGCATATTTATGGCTGCAATAAATTTCCAGCCGGGGGATTACGTAGGGGCTAGGGCACATTGCACTGCGGAGTTGACATGGACACCAATTAGCACAGAAGGCACAGCTCAAACGTCGGCTTCAGATGGCATATACACTACACACCACCCTGCCACGGCTAGTGGGCCGCCTCTGTCCGCCGCTCCGGCCGGGTCCTGCCTGACGGGCCTGCCTACGGCTGGCGGCGGGCGGCGGCGGGGGGAGGGAGGGGGGGGGTCCATCTCCGCTCCTCTGAGGCCCTCCTTTTTACCACGGCTGCCAAGGCTGGCGGCGCCCAGTGCAGACGGCCGCGCCGCCGCCGGCGGGCCCGCCGCGCCGCCGCCACCCGACCGCGAGCCCGGAGAAATCAGGCCCCAGGCTAGAAACGCGGGCCAGCCGGCGGCGGCCTACAGGCGCTCTCTCGCTGGCGAACTAACATGGTGTGGTCCCTGACTGACCCTGCTGGTACAGTGTGGTCCCTGACTGACCCTGCTGGTACAGTGTGGTCCCTGACTGACCCTGCTGGTACAGTGTGCGTCCTGACTGACCCTGCCTGGTAACAGTGTGGTCCTGACTGACCCTGCTTTTGGTACAGTGTGGTCCCCTGACCTGACGCCTGCTGGTACAGTGGTGGTGCCTGACTGACCTTTGCCTGTGTACAGTTGGTCCCTGACTGACCCTAGCTGAACACGTGTGCGTCCCTGAACTGACGCCTGCTGATACAGTGGTGGTCCTGACTTACCCTGCTGGTACAGTGTGGTCCCTTGACTGACCCTGCTGACAAAGTGTGGTCCTGACTGACCCTGCGGGTTACAGTGTGGTCCCTGATGACCTCGCTTGACACAGTGTGGTCCCTGACTGACCCTGCCTGGTACAGTGTGGTCCCCTGACTGACCCTGCTGGTACAGTGTGGGGGTCCCTGAACTGAACCACTCTGGTACAGTGTGGTCCTGACTGACCCTGCTGGTACAGTGTGGGTCCCTGAATGAACCCTGCTGACAACAGTTGTGGTCCTGACTGTGACCCCTGCTGGTACAGTGTGGTCCCTGGACTGACCCTGCTTGACACAGTGTGGTCCTGACTGACCCTGCTGGTACAGTGTGTCCTGACTGACCCTGCCTGGTGCAGTGGTGGTCCTGACTGACCCTGCTGGTACAGTGTGGTCCCTGACTGACCCTGCTGATACAGTGCTGGTCCTGACTGAACACCTGCTGACACAGTGTGGGTCCCTTGACTGACCCTTGCTGACGAATACATGTGTGGTCCCTGAACTGAACCCACTGCTGGTACAGTGTGGTCCCTTCGACTGACCCTGCTGGTACAGTGTGGTCCCTGACTGACCCTGCTGGTACAGTGTGGTCCCTGACTGACCTTGCTGGTACAGTGTGGTCCCTGACTGACCCTGCTGGTACAGTGTGGTCCCTGACTGACCCTGCTGATACAACCGTGTGGTCCCTGACTGACCCTGCTGGTACAGGTGTGGTCCCTGACTGACCCTGCCCTGGTAAGCAGTGTGGTCCTGACTGACCTGCTGGTTAACAGCTGTAGTCCCTGACCTGACGCCTGCTGACACAGTGGTGTCCTGACTCGACCCTGCCTGGTACAGTGTGGTCTGACTGACCCTGCTGGTACAGTGTGGTCCGCCTGACTGACCCTGCTTGACACAGTGTGGTCCCTGACTGACCCTGCTGGATACAGTGTGGTCCCTGACTGACCCTGCTGACACAGTGTGGTCCCCTGAACTGACGCCTGGTGGTACAGTGTTAGTCCCTGACCTGACCCTGCTGGTAGCAGTGGTGGTCCTGAACTGACCCTGCAGGTAGAGTGTGGTCCCTGGACTGACCCTGCTGACACACGTGTGGTCCTGACTGACCCCTGCTGACACAGTGTGGTCCCTGCTGACCTGGCTGGTTACGTGTGGTCCCGACTACCTGCTGACAACAGTGTGGTCCCTGACTGACCCTGCTGGTACAGTGTGGTCCCTGACTGCCCTGCTTGACCAGTGTGGTCCTGGACTGACGCCTGCTGGTTACAGTGTGGGTCCCTGACTGACCCTCGCTGGTACAGTGTGGTCGCCTGACTGCCCTGCTGGTACATGTGGTCCTGACTGAACTTGCTGGTACAGTGTGGTCCCTAGACTGACCCTGCTGGTAACACGTTGTGGTTCCCTGAACCTGACCTTGCTGGTAACAGTGTGGTCCCTGACTGGACCCTGCTGGACAGTGTGGGTTCCCTGACTGACCCTGCTGGTACATGTGTGGTCCGCCTACTGACCCTGCTGACACAGTGTGGTCCCTGAACTGACCCCTGCTGGTACAGTGTGGTCCGCTGAGACTGACCCTGAATGGTACAGTGGTGGTCCCTGACTGACCCTGCTGGTACAGTGTGGTCCTGACTTGACCCTACTGGTACAGTGGTGTCCCGACTGACCCTGCTGATACAGTGGTGGTCCCTGACTGACCCTGCTGACACAATGTGTGGTCCGCCTGACTGACCCTGCTGACACTAGTGTGGTCCCTGACTGACCCTGCTGACACAGTGTGGTCCCTGACTGCTGCTGGTAAGCAGTGTGGTCCCTGAACTGACCTGCTGGTACAGTGGTGGTCCCTGACTGACCCTGCTGGTACAGTGTGGTCCCTGACTGACCTGCTGGTACAGTGGTGGTCCTGACTGACCTTGCTGGTACAGTGTGGTCCCTGACTGAACCCGCTGGTACAAGTGTGGTCCCGTGACTTTACCCTGCTGGTACAGTGTGGTCCCTGACTGAACCCTGCTGAAACCACAGTGTGGTCCTGACTGACCCTGCTACGATACAGTGTTGGTCCTGACTGGCCCTGCTGAACAGTGTGGTCCCTGACTGACCCTGCTTGGTACAGTGTGGTCCCTGACTGAACCCTGCTGGTCAGTGTGGTCCCTTGACTGACCTGCTGGTACAGTGTGGTCCCTGACTGACCTGCTGGTACAGTGGTGGTCCCTGCTGACCCTAACTGGTACAGTGTGGTCCCTGACTGACCCTGCTGATACAGTGTGGTCCCTGACTGACCCTGCTGACACAGTGTGGTCCCTGATCTGACCCTGCTGACACAGTGTGGTCTCCTGACTGACCCTGCTGGACAGTGGTGGTCCCCTGGACTGACCTGCTGGTAACAGTGGTGGGTCCATGACTGACCCTGCTGACAACAGTGTGGTCCTGACTGACCTGTGGTACAGTGTAGTCCCTGACTGACCCTGCTGGTAGCAGTGTGTCCTGATACCCTGCTGATACAGTGTGGTCCCTGACTGACCCTCGCTGACACAGTGTGGTCCCTGACTGAACCCTGCTGATACAGTGTGTGTCCCTGACTGACCTGCTGATACAGTGTGGTCCTGACTGAACCCTGCTGGTAAACAGTGTGGGGTCGCCTGACTGACCCTGCTGGTACAGTGTGGTCCCCCTGACTGACCCTGCTGGTAACAGTGTGGTACCTGACTGACCCTGCTGGTAACAAGTGGGTCCCTGACTGACCCTGCTGGTACCAGTGTGGTCCCCTGACTGACCCTGCTGGTACACGTGTTGGTCCCTGACTGACCCTGCTGGTAAAGTGTGGTCCCTGACTGACCCTGCTGGTAAGCAGGTGTGGTCCTGACTGGAGCCCTGGCTGACACAGTGTGGTCCCTGACTGACCCTGCTGGTACAGTGGTGGTACCTAGACTGAACCCTGCTGGTACAGTGGGTCCCTGACTGACCCTGACTGACACAGTGTCGGTTCCCTGACTGACCCTGCTGGTACAGTGTGGTCCCTGACTGGACCCTGCTGGTACAGTGCTGGTCCTGACTGACCCTGCTGGTACAGTGTGGGTCCCTGACTGACCCTGCTGTACAGTGTGGTCCTCGACTGACCCTTGCTGGTACAGTGTGGTCCTGACTGACCCTGCTGGTACAGTGTGGTCCCTGACTGACCTGCTGGTAAACAGTGTGGTCCCTGACTGACCCCTGCCTGGTACAGTGTTGGTCGGCCTGACACTGACCCTGCTGGTACGTGGTGGCGATGAACCCTGCTGACACAGTGTGGTCCCTGACTGACCCTGCTGGTACAGTGTGGTCCTTGACTGACCCTGCTGGTACAGTGTGGTCGCCTGACTGACCCTGCTGACACAGTGTGGTCCCTGACTGACCCTGCTGACACAGTGTGGTCCCTGACTGACCCTGCTGGTACAGTGTAGTCTCTAAGTGACCCTGCTGTGTGCTGACACAGTGCGGAATGACCGTGCCCAGCGCCAGGATCTGACCCGACTGACCCCGCCGAGTGCCGCCCGTCCCCCCACTGTCCTCTGCTGTCTGGGTGTCGCGGGGACTGGTGATGTGCCTGCTGGATGTCGCGGGGACTGGTGATGCGGCGGCTGTGCCTGTCCTCTACTGTCTGCCTGCTGGATGTCGCGAGGACTGGTGATGCGGCGGCTGTGCCTGCTGGGTGTCGCGGGGACTGGTGATGCGGCGGAGACTGTGCAGCTGTTAGCCAGCTGCAATGGTTCAGCGGCTGCCGGCCCGCGGCACAGCAGCACAGTTATCGTCACCCAGCTGCCGGTCGAGACGCCAACTCACCGCTCCACCGGGACACCGGATCACACCAGCCGGGCTAACCCGACCACGATGGCCCTCCCTTCCTGGCTGGTCTACCAAAGTAGGCCGAGCAGTGTTTCAGAAAGGAAAGACAGGGGAAGTATACCAAGAGAAACTGAGGAGAAGGGCATACGTACGTGTCATATGCATACTGCCAGGGAACATTGCGGATATGTAGCATTGGTAAACGTACTTCGAAATTTATTTCAGTATTGAACAAGTTCGATTTAGAAATTAATCCGCACATTGTGGTGCCAAACACTCCCATATATTCAAACAGTAGCTGTTATTTCATTTTTGTAATTATTTTGCTGTGATTTTATTCGAAATTGCTCCATGATCAAAATTGGATCTTTTTGTCTTTTACATACATTTAATTTCGCAGACACCTTTGCAGCATTTCGAAGAGAAGTCAGCTTAGCATAAATTTAAAATAAAATAAATGTATGCTCATTGCTTTTTGACCGATGCATTTGTAATTCATTTTTGTTTTACACATTGGACTTAAAATAGGACAACGTTGATAAAGCATATCAGAAACTTCTAGCTAATCATATTTCTCATTGAAACTAAATATCTTTAAAAAACGACATTTTGTTATCAGTAAACTTTGAAGATTACTTAGTTATATTCGTCTGAGTTTGGTAACACATATTTACAGGCGATTATTCTCAGGACAGCACTCTACAGTCACATATATTCCTCGGCCGATGATGAAGCGTAGTGATAGGATTATCTATTCACCTGTCAAGACATTTGTTACATTAACAGAATAGTCTGACGGTCATGACAACTTAACGGAGTCACGATACAGGTGATTCCGTATGTGAAGTGTATAAATTTTGATTTAGCTGTAGTGTAGCTAAATAAAAAAAATCCCAGGATAAGCCAAATACTCGTATGCATTGCAGTAGTCACTCCTTTGTCAGACAGGAAAGGCTTTCAAGGACAAGAGTCAAGAGAGATCAGAGGACAAGTATATACAGCTTGCGGACCATTTGCATTTGATATTCATTAGGCGAGCCGATAACAATGACTTAAAATAGGAACTAGTGATAATACAATGGCCTCGTTTCACTAACACCAGCTCGCTTACAAAATGATGAATGGCTCCATTCCATTTTGTTGGACAAACCATGTTCTTCCCATGGCTCGAGCAGGCAATAAATCGCGAGCTCATGAATGCATGTCTCTAGGAGACAGACGGAGGCGCAAAGTTCGACTGAGAGGATCAAACCTTACCAGTCTCTTCCTTGTGACAATCAGGGGATAGGTTAACTCAATAGCTGGTCTACAATAGTCAGAGAAGTTGGTTTGTGGTCCGACTACCAAAAAGTCGACACTCTTAACAAATGCGTTGTATTTCGCTTGCTAGTGCACTAAAAAGACGACTTCCTCATGTACAGATCGCTCAGTTTTGTTGAAGTGTGAGAATTACGTTAATTTCCGGCCGATTTCAGTCATTTGTCGGGAATCCACAACTCCGGTGGTCCTTGGACCCGCCCCAGAATTAAATGAATCAAATGTAGTTAAGCAGCGGGTACCCGACAGCAGATCGTTTCACAGATCACTCTGATTATAGTTACGACATTTTACCGCAACGTCGCTCATACGAAGGTTTAATTTCCTATAAGCACAGACACAGCGCAGCCCAAAGTTTCTGCAGTAGCCGGGACGCAGTATAAAACAAAACTAGGTATTCAGTGCTAAATCTCGCAATCAACGATGACAAATGCAGCTGGAATATGCGAGCCGTCTGTTGGGCAGTCTGTGGGCAGTCTGTGAGCCGTCTGTTGGGCAGTCTGTGATCGCAGTCTGTGAGCCGTCTGTTTAGGTCAAGGGCTCCCTGGGTAGCGGCGGATCAAGAATCTTATAGGGCGGACCTCATCAACTGGATGACGTCGTTATTTCGCTATCCTAAAATTACTAGTATGTATACATATTATATATATATATATATATATATATATATATGTATATATATATATATATATATATATATATATATTATTATATATATACTATTATATATATATATAGCTTGCAACTTGAAAGTGGCACCCCATATATTGCACCCAGTGGCAGGTAAGCCTCTCCAAGTCCCTCCACATCTCTTCAGCAGGATTTTCTGCAGGAATTTCCTAATGCATGCTTAAAATTTCAACCGGTTTAAGCCAGGTGGCGGCCCTAGCCTCAGGCTGAGCCGTCCGAGACCGGGAGCGCGGGGTGCAGAGTGGCGGCCGGGGGCCTCCCAGACCACAAACGGAGCATGTCGCGCCGCAGAAATACCCCGCTGCAAGTGCGCAGATTGTTCGCCCAGGGGCGTGCTGGTGAGATATCGGGGGGCGACCGGCCGGGTGATCCGTCCTGGCAGGTCCGGCAGACCAAAGACCGCGGAGAACAGGGCGGACAGACCCAACAGACCGCAGACCGCGGGGAGCAGGGCGGACAGACGTTATATTTAGTTCAGTGGGACAGACCCAGCCGTGAGCTGAGTAGAGTCAGGTCGGGACAGCACCAGGGGCGGATAGATCCAGTTGAGTCGGGGCACAGACCAGACCCTCTGCAATCCGGCGGACCACAAATCACAACAGACAGATTCAGCTGAGTCCCGGGGTGCCGCGGGGTCGGCTGGGTCGGCGGCGTGACTCCTGGTCAGACAGAGGGCAAAGCAGCGTCGCCGGCCGGGAGCCCCACTCTCGGGGCGGGACCCAGCAGGGCGAGCCTTCTGAAACCTGGCCGGAACAGGTCAGCCGAGCTGGCGGGCGCAGAGCTGGGGGTGTCGGGCAGAGCACTGGTGCAGCAGGAGACGGAGATAGAGGCGGGAGGCGGACAGGCAGGGAGAGAGAGAGCGGGCGGGCGGCGGCGCCGGCGGCGGCAGCGGCGGCCGGCGGCGGAGGCCGGATCACCTCTGGAATGCGGTCCGGCGGCCGGCCGGCGGGAGCGCCGCGGGCCGCCTGCCGTCGCCCACGGCCGGCGCACAGCACCGCCTGCCAGCGCCTGCTGCGTGCCGACGGCCGCCTGCAGCCTGACAGGCGGGGCACGACCACTGGACACCGGCCACGGGCCGCACAGCACGGTACTGCACACAGGACACAGCACAACACGGCACCACACGCACGACACAGCTCGGTACCGCACACGGCACAGTATTGCATACAGCACACACAGCACACAGTGACACAGCACGGTATTGCACACAGCACCCAGCACAGCACAGTATTGCACACATCACACAGCACAGCACGGTATTAGGTAAACACAGCACAGAGCACGGCACGGCATTGCACACAGCACATTGCACACAGCACACAGCACGGTATTGCACACGGTGCTGCACATTGCACAACTCGGCAGAGCTGCTGAGCTTCGTGTGCAGGGCGGGCCAGCCAGGCTGCCTGTCTTCCTGCCTAGTCTCGGAGCTGAGCTTCGTTGTGCTATGTTGCGGCACGTGTGAATTCCTTCTTATACCTCTTCTAGCCTCCTCTAACCTCCTCGAAGCTGCTCCAACTTACAACTGTCTGTGCAAAAGGATACGACAGGGGCAGGTTGAAGCACCTTGGAGGAGGTTAGAGATGCCACGGTAACAAGCCCTATGTGAGCGTGTGTTTCGGTGGTACTGGCGGACAGGGCGGCAAGAGGCATGCCCTGCTGTATGCGGGGTAACCACTACGTCACCGTGGGCAGCAAAATGTCGGCATGTCTGCTGATTGCTCAATCTGAACTACCTAAAGATATAAAGATGCTGTTTTATATTCATCTGAATTGCATTATTGGTCGGGTTGGATTGGGTCAAGGCTTGAGAGAGGTCCAAGGATTCGGAATTCGGATTGTTGAGTCCGGATGTATAACTTTCGGATTTTAACTCAAATTTAAAAGGTAAGAAGCAGTCAGACCAACGCGTTATCATCCACCTCTGCTCTGGCAGAAGAGACGACCAATCTAATTCAAACAAGAATATTCAAAGATAACCTTGGCATCGACCAGTCGGATTCCCGTCGTTCAGGAGAGTTTCTGATGATGAGGCCCCACTGAGGCGAG
>VOPJ01003946.1:0-22744 GCA_014673585.1 Semibalanus balanoides
TTTTGTGAATGAATAAGACTGAATCACATAATTACTTTTGTTTATATTTAATTTTGTCTACCACACTGAGCATGGACAATACTCAAACAAAATTGCAAAGCAATGTCTCTAATTTTGACTGAGTGATGGCTCCCAAGTGTAAGAAACTCATGACGTATTTTTTATTCACTTTTTTACTTTTGTTGACGAGATACGAACAAAAACACACATTTTTAGTATTTCCGAGACAAAACTGGTATAGAAACATGCCTTTTTGTTATTTTTATCAATTTCAAATTTTGAGGTTTTCTGATCGCTATTCCGGACGTGATCGAGTCGAGGTTTCTAATACAAATCGTCCATAGCAATTATCATCTAAGGTGGGGATTTACGTGACCTAAAAGGTCATTAACTAACCCTGACCTAAAAATCGATAAATGGTCAGATACCTAATTCAACGACCAACATTTTAACGCTAACCAAATCATTTTATTCTCATATCTTTAATAATGACGACGGACAGAGCCAAATCGCTATTTTTGGACGTGGTCGATTTCAGGTCATTCACTTGACCTGGAATTTCACCCGTTGACCTGAACATAAAATAGTGCACTGTTAGATTCCTCATATTACAGGTAACCTGCTGGTTTTTACTGTGTTGCTCTATGTTGCTTGGTTTGAAAGTTAAAAGAGGAGAGGGGCGGCTGTACGGCGAAGGTGAGAAACGGTCCCCGTAACGCGAGGGTAAGTGTCAACAGACTTGTCCCCAGGTCAATAGTTTAGGTCAAGGGAGGCCATTGAACTTAAAACGTCCTACAAATGACCGATCCCTTTTAGGAATATGATAATACCTACTTGGAATACTTTTACCGAATACTTTCGAACACTTTTTACCTTTGAGAGAATCATGATGAAGTGATACGGTTTTCAGTTTTCACCATAGTTTTTGCCTTGTTGAGAGGCATCGAATCGTATATCGGGCGGCCTAGTTGGGTCATATCCATAAATTGACATGAGCTGAGGTTGTGTCAATGTCAGGTCAAATTGTATACCTTATTCGACGTGGCTGGACAAGCCAAATACAATAGTGAAACCTCCATCGCTCTTTATCTTGATATGGCAAAGAGTTATTGAAGAAAATTCACACGTTACCTTCATATCACCTGAGCTGACCTCGTAGAGGTCACATAACACAAATTGGACATGGGTCCTTACATTTTGCATAATAAATGTGTGTTTGGTAAAAACTGGCGTAATTGAGCCGCTGTGAGTGGATTGGTACGCGTTTTTATTTTTCACATTTACTTATAATGGGGAGATTACGAAATCGACCTGACTTTAGGTCACCGATATACAAAATCTGTGATTTACGAATCATTGTAGATACTGTTGGCCTTAAAGCATCCTACGAGTTTCAAACAGAACGGTCAATCACTGTAGCACGACCACAAACTTTAAAAATTGCTTGAAGGTGAGGTCACGTCTTAACGTAAGCTGGTGACTTGACCCGAGACGACCCGATGTCAACAATTCTACAATACGTGGGTAGTTGATGCTCAATGCTCATGCTCAAACAGTTATGCCAAATTTAATGATCCTGCGCGTCGCCGTTTAGTCGCTATTTACAAAACAATCTTAGGAAGGGGCGAATACCCGCTCGGTCGCGTCGGTGTGCGTGTTAAATGACAGTTGTATCTTGATGTTTCTTGACCGACATATCATGGTTTAGCTTTCGGTATTATTCACTCTCATTCACACTTACTCACTCACTCACTCACTCACTCACTCACTCACTCACTCACTCACTCACTCACTCACTCACTCACTCACTCACTCACTCACTCACTCAAACCCCACACCCCCTTCACACACACGCACACGCACAAGCACACTAACTGTGTCGTTGAGGAACTTTTTTTGTCAAAGCAAGGAGAGACAGCGAATTTATATGGCGCTGATTCATAACATAATGATTGAGAGCAAAATGTCCGCACAAAACTCCATACTTGGTACGCGCGATGCTATTTTGTGCGAGCGTTTCCGCCTTCCATTCTTTTAGCGCGACGCTTGCGCCGCCCTGGCGGTCATTACGGAACTATGTCCGTTGCTGTTGTTTGTTGGTTATGAAATCTTTTTAAAGTAAACAACCCTGTACACATTTCAAATTCGTATTTCCGAATGTCAATGTTTCCATGTAAGGAGTGACATGAATGATATCTACGAACACGCGCACCAGACGCAGCCTTAAAAATGTGAGAAGTAGGAATGCACCACCTATGTTTGACCCGGTTTTGCATTCGCATATTCAGACGGACTAGCACTAATTTGGCCTGGCATTTCGGGGATCATTGGTGATACTCAGCGGCCTAGTGCAACCACCCCCACCGGTAAACAGTTGGCAGCATAGGACTGCTTGGGGCGCTAAAAAAACACTAGACCATAGGGTTCCCATGTTAAAGCGACGATTTTCAGACGAGTCTGGCTCGTAACCTATGTGACATATTTCAGTTTCGACTTCTGCAACATATAGCTATGAGGCTTAGCTACAAAGTTTTTTTTACCGTTTTTCGATGTTCTGGGCAAAAAGAGGTGAAATCGGCTTGGGGGTTAAAAAATATATGAGCGCCCAATGCCGACTGTGGCCTGGCGTAGCATGGAAGTGGCGACTGTAGCGTCATCTATAATGCTAGTAGAGGCGCTTAGCTGTTTTGATTACCGCTGCCATATGCTACCAAAGATACTGAAATATATCCTATTTCGACTATGCTTCAGTAGATTTGCTGAAAGTGAATTCAATAAATTTAAATTTAATCTATGGAAATGCAAGTTAATGATGCAATACAATACTGTTAATTTATCATAGAGCAAATATTTTTCAAAACAAAATGTATGTTGTCTAATTCATTTGGGCGCTACATTCCTTACCGTTCTACCCGGTGTCTAGTTACCCTGAGTGCAACAGCCTGATTTCCCAGGTTGAACACTCGGATGTCTGTCATCTGATGGTTCATTTAATGCTGTGTAAGTGATGGGTAGAGAATCTTTACGGACTGCAGGTCCACGCTTATTTATGTTGTGATGTAATCCAAATTATATGTTTTAACAATCGCCCGCTTTATAATTGGGCGGGGGAATACAAGTATAGTGTGTTTTTCTGCGGAATACTTCATGTATGAGATCACTGTTGGTGGTAGGACCATGTCCTGACTATTCTACAATCCAGTCAGGCTCTCGATAAACGGCTTTTTGCTTGTGACGGCTGGAAGCATGTTACGGTGGCTGAGTCGACCACAGCTTCTGTCATGCCGCTGTGACTCCTCGATCACTAAGGTCGCCGCCTCCGTTACCACCCTCACAGCTTGTTTTACAGCGACTGTTTGGACAGAGTACAAGTGTACCTCCAGCGGTGCGCTCCAAAGGCCCCCCAGGTCTACATCGCTGATGCTTGTCAGCAGTGACTCCATGATGAGATCCGCGTCCCAGTCCAGCAGATCGGTGTAAGCTTCTGCTGCGAAGTACAGCGCAAGGAGTGTAAATTTCCAGGCATCTTTCTTCTTCTTCTTCTTTGCACTCGACCAGGGCGCGTCCTGCGTCGGTGGGTCGATGGGGGGGGGGGGGGCGTCGAGCTGGCCGACCCTCTTTAATAACTGGATGATCGCCGCTGCCGGACTTTCGAAGATCCCCGACACTGTCGGAGATTTTCGGGCTGAGCGGTGGATCTGCTTCCCAGCGTGGACGTCCCCCTGCGACTGCTTACGGCACTGCTGGATTTCTGTGGCCGCCCACGCCCGCACCTGTGCGTCTGAATCAGCGCCCATCGCCAGTAACGACACCTCCAGGTGCGTCCAGTACGCGTTTCTCTGCATGACTGGACGGGTGATGTTCTGGAAGTCCTGGGGCAGAAGTTGCAGCAGCAGTGGTGTAACAAGTATCCGGTCATTCGGGGCATTACCTAGTCATTTGGACCCGAGGCTCCCATGCAAAGTCGGTGCCCCTTCAATCAGTGACGCCACCCCTTCGGCCAGTGACGGCGCCACTCCGGCCAATGAGGACGCTCCCCCGGCTAGTGACGGCGCCCCCGGCCAATGAGGGACCCTCTGTCATATACTGCACCTCTCCTGCCAGCGACAGCGCCTCTCCGACTAGTGACTGCCAGTATCCGGCCCATGACGGCGCCCCTCCGGCCAGTGACGGCGCCCCACACAATGTTACAGGCACGGCAAGCAAGTGCGCATGTAGAGGCGCCACTTCTGCACAATTTTCGCCCATATTGGCTGCACCCGTGTCGATTAGGTGCTGCTGCTGCCCCTCTTTTTCCCTTTATCGTGTTTAGGTTGTGGGACGGCCGGAGGCTGGTCAGCGGTTCGGTGTGGCCAGCGGCAGGCAGCAGACTGGCGGGAGGCTTTCCCGCCTTTGTTAATTTCTTCGTAAGCTACTGCGCAGTAGTTCTACGCTACGCATCTTCTGGTTCGCTTTTGTTAAATAAACTGTGCCCACCACTGCATCTACCATTTATTTCTCTCCAAGTGGCTATCTAGCCCGCCCTGGCCAAAATCGGTGATTACCTAGCTCATTTGTGTCCCACTTCGCTATCACAAACAATCGCATGCATCTCCGCCCGTCACTTAAAGGAAATAGTTCACCTTGAACATGGGTTTTGAACTGAGATAGGAGTTTTGTAGCCCGTGTTGAAAAACCCCTAACTGCAAGTTTTCTGGGCTGCTGAAAGGGACCTCCAGTCGAATATATTTGACTTTTTGTCGAAGGATTGTGGGCCTCACACACCTGGGCAGAGCCAGAGGCTATACAGTAATCTTACGCGACTATACATTCGAATGTGATTGGCTGAGCCACGTGTGACGTTGCCAAGGGCGTCGCCAGGGGCGCAGCCAGAATTTTGAGACGGGGGGGGGGAAGGAGGAATTTTGCAAAGTGGGCCCCCAGCACTGGCTGATGCCCCCAAAAAAAAAAAAAAAAAAATCGCAGAAAAAAACGTGAATTTGCTTAGTTTTTTCACTCAATTTTCCTCTCTTGCATTGATTTCGGCGCCCTTTGTAATCTCACAATTTTATTTATTTGAAGGACTTGTTTTGTATTTTTAGCTTGTTGGCCACACCTGCATTTGCAAGACCAATTCCAAATACCAATCTGCAAGAGGATTATTTGGCAAAAAAACTAATTTATTGGAGACCGCCGCGCATGTCAGCACGCGGCTCCGACCGTCTGACCGGCTGTCAGGTGCCCCGGGTGGACACGACTGGTTCTTATTTAGACCACTTTCCCACTACAATCTGAATACCTTACTATTTCAGGCCATCGCATTGGCTAAGCCAAGGTTTTAAAACTGGGGGAGGACTCGATATAAGCCCATACATAGTTAAGAAAAGAGTTAATACAAAAATTATGAGGAAAACTCGCCACAATTCGTTGACTTTACTCAATTAAATGAAAATGGCATGGGACCAAATACGCTTTATTCTTGGAGTATGGGGAGGTAGAGGCATATTCAACTTATTATGCTGGAATTTGCGGACCCATAACTAGAGGCCAGAACCAGGCGAGTGACGAAAGATCAGTTTGTATTGCCAATTAACCGCGGTCAGTGATAAATGGGACACATGCTTGGGACAATACATCATGCCCTCCATGAACGCAGGGCCTCCTACATATTTTAGCTTCGCTAACATATTTTAACTTCTTATATCTGGGTGTACCACTAAGGCTAAGTAAAAGCTCCTTAATTTGACCAAGGGCTCCCCTCAGACCGACAGGAGACCCCTCAAGTCGATGAGGGCCCCCTTCAGGCCGACCTGGAGCCCTTGGGGCCCTTTCGGACAAACCAGCAGGGTCTCAATCAGTCCAGGCTACAAAAAGCCACCAAAAGGCCCCCTGATGGTGAGTCGAGAGGAGGGGCCCCTCCTGCTGGCCGACCTGAGGGCTACTCAGGGCCGACAGAGGATTGCCATCAGGCCGTCAAGGGCCCCTTAAGACGCCTTCAATGGTCGACTGAGGCCCCTCAGCGCCGACCAAGGACCACCTTAAACTGATGCGAGGGGCCCACTCAGGCGGCCAGAGGACCCTCGGGCTACTAGAGAGCTCCCACATCGCAGACATAAAAGGCCCCTCAGGCCTACATATACCCCAGGCGATGAGATCCCCCTCAGGGCCGACAGAGGGCCCGTCGGGTCGATCAAGGGCCCCTCAAGCTGGCCGACAGACCTTTAGGCCACAGAGGGCCACCCAGGCCCGACAGAGGGCCTCTTCAGGCTGACAAAGGCCCCGTTGGGTGAAAATGGGCCTTCAAGCTGGTCGAGGAACCCTCAGGCCCAGAGAGCCCCTATTCACACATAGGGCCCCTCCAGACCTACAGAGGGCCTCAATGCCGATCAGAGGGCGCCCTCAGCACCGATAGAACAGCCCTCAAACCGGACAGAGGGATCCTCAGGCCAATAAAGGGCCTTCTCATGCCGACGAGAGCCCGCTCTCATGCTTATAGAGGGCCCCTCAGACCCGGACAGAGGGCCCCTCAAACAACAGAGGCCTATTTAAGACCCCCATCAGATTGACAGAGGCCCCTAAACCGACAGAGGGCCCTCAGACGACAGAGAGCCCCTTAGACCGACAGAGGGCCCCTCATGCCGACCAAGGGGCACCTAAGTCCGACTGAGGGCCCCTTTAGACCGGCAGAGGGCCTCTCATGCCAACCGGGAGCCCCCTCAGGTCAATCGTGGGCCCCCTCAAGCCGATCGAGAGTCCCCTTCAGACCGGGAGAGTGCCCCTCATGCCGACCGAGGGGCCCCTCAAGGTCGACTGGCGGGCCCCCTCAAGCCGACTTGATGCTCCTTCAGTTCGGCAGAGGTCCCCTCAAGGCCGACAGAGGATCCCCACGAAGGTCCCCCAGAGTCCACGATGGGGCCACCTTCAGACCGCGAGACTGGCCCCCTTCAGAATTTCTGCAGATGGGCCCCTCTGAGCCGCGACGGGGGGGGGGGCATTTGCCCCAAATGCCCCCCCCCCTGGCTGCGCCCCTGGGCGTCGCCACGGCTTCAGGGTTACTAGGGACATATATCAAATTATTAGGGACAAATCCAAGTGTAGGTGCACTTTATCATGAGACCCTATTAGAGATAACGTAAAATTACTTGGGACAATGTCCCTAGTGTCCCTAGTGGTGGCGACGCCCATGGACGTTGCGGAGAGTACGCATATAGTTGTGAATAAATTAATAATTTACGTCCTTCTGTCCTGTATCGGCGCGATTTATGTCTATTTTTGACATTATGAAAGCAGTTGTAACGGGTGATCACTATGGAATTGGACAGTTTTTAATATACGGTAGTTTTAGAAAAAATTTGAGGACTTCCACGAAAATCAGCATCTGCAAAGCCCATTTTGTTGGGCATCTGCTCACAAAATTTGAAGTTTCGGAAACAAACGTTGCGCTGTCAATTGTCAAAAATGTCGCGCCATACCAAAGCAGAACTTCGCGAACTGGTAGACAAATTTGTTGATAAGAACCATTTTGTACCCAAAAGTGAGATTGCCCGGCGTTTTGGTGACATTGGAAATTGCCAGGTCGAAACATACAATATTCTAAACTATGACCCGAGGGACATTACAAGAACACGACTTCAACGTCAGAAAAGGCTTTGAAAAATGAATCCTTGACAGAGGAGCTTTGCCGCGGTGAAGGGCTTAAGGGGGGTAATTTCGCGCTTACTGGCAAGAAGAATGAAAAGCCATCATATCTGCACCGCAAGATTCTGAGAAGAAGGTTGAAATACTTTAAGGTCAAAAGACCCAACGGCACCGAATAGAAAGCCAGCAGCGAAACAGAAGACCAGGGGTCGAAAACTGACAACGAGATCGGCTCAACGCACTAACGGCGCCAGACATCGGTCATGCGACGGGTTTATTTCACCTACTCAAGGAGCGGAAGTTGCCGGGGCCGAAACATAGGGCTTTACCGGTGCAGCCGGGAATGGTGTGCGAGATGAGGTGGACTCAAGCTCAGAGCAAGTTTCCAAAAAGCTGTGAGGTTGGTCGGAATAATTTCCCGAGTCTTGGCCTCCTGTGCTTGCCCCCCATAGGGCACATCAACGGCGAATTCTATCGCGAAAAGTGCCTCAAGAAGGTGCTTCTGCCGTACCTGGCCTCGCAGTACCCTACAGGAGGGTATATCTTCTGGTCGGATCTTCTGGCCACAGCGCAGTATGCTCGACCCACAGCGAATCTACTGTCTGAAGCGGGAGTGCCCACAGTGACACGTGATATGAACCCCCCAAACGTCCCTCAGCTGAGGCCCATCGAAGAGTTCTGGGGGATCCTGAAGCAAGAAGTTTTCTTTGGTGGCTGGAAAGCATCATCTGACCAGATTCTACGAGCCCGAATCAGGAGCTGTGGAGCAATTGGATACATTCCGTCCCGGCCGAAAATTAAAGAGGGGCTCTACAGCGCGTGTGAATGGCGACCGCCTGGGCGAGAGGCAGAGGAACTTATCCGCTCGATGAGGACCTGGTGCACAAATGTCAAGATTGTAACATGAGTGCAATTTTTTGTTTTCCTGAACTTAAATATACGGTATCTGCAGATGATTGAACTTTGTCCAATTCCATAGTGATCACCAGTTATTTGAAAACATAATCAAATTGTGTTTGAAAAAAGTGAACAATTTCCTTTAAACGGTATTAAACGAACACTTAGACGACAGCCATCCGCGTATTCAACCTGAAATAGCAGAAAAATGCGCTGGCCGCTGAGTATCACCACTGATCCCCCAACATTCAGGCCAGATAAGGTGCTAATTCGTCTGAGATGCGGATGCAAACGTGCTATTCACGGGAAGGTGATTACCTTCTTCTCACATTTAAGGCTGCGTTTCGTGCGCGTGTTCGTAGATGTAATTGATATCACTGCTTATATGAAAGCATTGACATTCATAAATACGAATATGACATTTGTACAGGGTTACTTACTTAAAAAAAAAAACATAGCCAACAAACAAAACAGCGACGGAAATAGTTCCTCAATGGCCACCAGGGCGGCGCTAGCGTCGCGCTAACGTCAAAGAATGGAGGGCGAACACGCTCGCACAAAACTGCATCGCGCGTACCAAGTATGGATTTTTGTGCGGAAATTTTGCTCTCAATCATAATGTTATGAACCAGCGCCATATAATTTTGCTGTCTCCCATGGATGCTAGATGGACGACACAGTCTAACGCACACGCACACGCACACGCACACGCACACGCACACGCACACGCACACGCACACACTAGCCAACAGACGACACCACACGCACAGCACCACGCACCACACAACACTAACATGAACAGCACCCTAGCAAATCGCAACACGCAAACGACGAGGCGCACACGCACACGCACACGCACACGCACTCGCACTCGCACTCGCACTCGCACTCGCACTCGCACACGCACATGCACACGCATACGCACACATGTTCACGCACGCATGCACACGCACGCATGTACGCGCACACGCGCGCATGCATACACACGCGCACACTTAGTTTTTTTTTTCACAGTTGAACGCTGAGCACAGTGCAAATACCTGAGTACAACTCTTGGATACTTCAGGGATTTTAATGTGTGATCCATATTTCTAAACATATACCGCTTTGAAAACCTTATAATAGGTACACAGCTAGCTACACTTACCGTGCTGTATTCAGGAAATGTCCTTTTGTTTGGTGTCCTCAGGATTGCATTTGTCCCTCCATCTTCCACATGGGCGAACTGAAAGGTAAGACATACCATTAATTCCTTTTAATTTATTCGCGTAACTTTCCCCGTCAATCCGCATGTGTTGACGGGGAAAGTTACGCGAACCGCATGTGTTGCAGAGCCCAGAGGTCTCATAAGTATGTCATTCTTGCTGATAAAATGGCTCCTATACTCATGCAATACACCGATATATGCTAACATTGTTGAAACATGCCGCAACGATAACATCCTTTTACATTTGTATGTGTCTGTTGTATTTTGACATATATAAAGTATACGGTGTCCGTAGCAGACCTGTACATAAAGTGGTAATTATTTTAGCCCTGATAAAACCTAATAATATAGGTGGTGGACCTCTGCAAGACACTGAATGAAATTAATCAAAAAAATTATATGCGATCGCGAAACTTGCCGCGAAGCGGCGCGAAATTTTCGAGTTTTTGACTGGATAGCTGGATTTTGTCTGCTTCAAAGGCAATTTTTACGATTAATTGTTATCTTTCCCCTCAAAAAGGTAAACTTCCATAGTTTTCAATTAAGATCATTGCTTTTACGCTCAGTGCAGGAACGCGCGTTGGGGGGGGGGGATACTTGTACTTAATGCCCCCAGATTCCTGCAGGGGATGGAGGATCGCCCCTGATGCGTCCCTTCATCCACCAGTGGCGGGTAGCGAAACCCAGGGCGGACTTCCAGGATTTTTTGGAGGGGGGGGCGCAGGGCCAATTTAGGGGCGCCTTTGGGTTTGAGGGGCGCCCTGCATTCTGATAGGGGGGCGCCAAAGTGGTCTGAGGGCGCTGTTAGGCAAAGGGTGGATCCAGCCGGGCCTTTTGGGGCCGTTCTTTAGCGAACCCCTACTCAACCCCAATTTCAATTTCTTCCCGGATTTGGGCATTGTATTTTGCATCCTCAGGATTTCTAATTGATTTTTTTTTAGCCTTTTGACACTTGGGATATCACAAAATGTCAGCTTGTATGTTTTCGTTTGTTTCGACATTGGCTTACACTGAGCCAAAAACATATTTTTAAAAACTGTCAGCTGTATCCTGGGGTGTCGCCGATATTTTGTTGAGTGGGGGTCGGTTGAAATAACGAAATAAAATGACCTACCTCAATTTTATGCTTGTATGAATTCGTTTCAGCATCTATGTGGATGCTGTATAGTAGGTACTTTATTACTATCTAGCGCCACGAAATTTTGTACGCTTTGCCTGATAAAAACCAGGAAATATAGGCCGGCATATGAGTATGTGAAAAACAAGATAACTTCTGCTCATTGTTATATGTTGATTAAATTAAAATCAGATATCAAAAATACTTTTCCGATATATTTCGACTTGCGCCGTTTTCAAAAAATCCTACAACAATATATGCGATGGTCACTTATAAACATTAAAAAGCTAAAACATGCTGTTCATCCAATTCACCGTTACAACGACCGAAACGATGGTGATGATTTCGTTATGACGATGGCCACCGATGTGACGCCATGAAGCTCTCGGCGTAAGTGGTATGTGTTTCGTGGATTTTGTTAATACTGGAACCAGACATGAGTGGAGCCAAGCCTTCAGGCAACCCCTCTTCCTGGGTTGCACATCCGTATGATGAAACTTAATGAAGAATAAGGCAGTTTTCGATATTCACATATTTTTCGGAAGTAAGTACAGATGACCGGTTGCAGTCCGTGCTCAATAGAGTAGTACTAGGTACAAATTGTCCAATAATAACTTTATGACATAGGGTAATTACGAACTGTACCAAACAACTAGATGGTTACAGTGCAAATGGTGTGAAAGCAGCAGAGTAGAACACTTTTCCGCACATAAATGGTCCCTTGCGGATCTGGGAAGAGCTGTGGATAAGATGGTCTCGGGGAGATGGTCTGGCCTGTCCACTGTTACTCTTCCTGTCCGCAGTTGGGCTGGGCACCATTGGAAGCAGGTTCCGAGTGCCGATGTCCGCGTCTTTGCGTTCGCGTCTCTTTGTCGGAAACCAGCATACATAGGTAAAACCATGTAGCCCGCTTGGGAAACGCTTAATATTTTTGAGGGAGGTGCCCCTGGGTAGATATTACGCCAATGAGAGACTCTGCAAGAAAGTTTAATTAATCATTTTCCTATTTTTCAAAAATTTAATAAGCAATTGGGAAACTTGTGTCAATGCCGCGAAGGCTCGCGTGTGTTTTTTTTGCTTTGATAGCTTAATTTTGACATGGCTTCAAAAAGGCAATTTTTACGAAAATTGTGTTTTTTCTTCCCGTTCGGGGGGGCCAAAGCATTAGTTTGGCCCCCTTCAGTGGTCTTGGGGCGGGCATGGCCCTGGATCCGCCTTCTGGGCCCTGTTAGTCAGAAATAGGACGACTGATGCCCATGGGCTGTCCAGGCGCCGGCGACGGACAGCCCGGGACGCCTTTTCTGCGATATTCTGGTTGGGACGAGGGCCACCATTCAGCCACCCCCTGGGATCCGCCTCTGAGCGAAAGGATGCGCTGTGGTCATGGAAAGGGAACGCTGAGTGGTCCGAGGGGCGCCCTGCATTTACGACAGAGGTACATAGTGGTCTAAGGGCGCCTTGTACTTATAATGCTGATTAGAGGTGCTGAGTGGCTGAGGTTCTGAGGGACGCCCTGTAAAATCCTGAGAGGACGCTGAGTAGTCTAAACGGGAGCCTTGTATTGTAATCATGTCAGGGATGCCTGAGTGGTTCTGGGGAGTCGCCTTTTTTTCTGAAAAACCGCCTCTGCAGTCAGGTAGGTAGGGACACCAGTGGACTTAAAGGCGCCCTGTAATCCGACAAGGGCGCTAAGTGGTCTAAGGGTGCCTTGATTAAATCTGACAGTGTCGCTAAGATGGCTCTGAGGGCGCCCTGTAATTCTGACAGGGGCACTGAGTTCTGTCTGAGGGGCGCCAATGTGCTCCTGACGGGGCGCTGAGAAGGCTTTAAGAACGGGTCCTGTAGTCCTGACAGAGCGCTGAGTGACCTGAGGGCGCCTTAATCCTGACAAGGGCACCCTGCAGTCGGATAGGGGCTCCAAGTGGCCTGAGGGCACCCTGTAATCCTGAAGGAGGCGCTTATTAGTTTGACGGGCGCCCTGTATCTTGACAAGGGTCGCCCTGCAGTCAGGGTACGGGTTCCAAGTTGGTCTGAGGGAGCGCCCTGCCAATCCTGAAAAGGTGCTATGTGGTCTTTCACGTGCGGCCCTGCATATCATATCTGACAGGGCGCTAAGTGGGTACTGAGGGCGCCCTGTAATCCAGACAGGAGCACTGAGTTGTCTGAGGGGGGCGCCCTTTGCTCCTAACGGGGGCGCTGGGTAGGTTATGAGCGCTCAGCGCTCGTAATCCTAGACAGAGACGCTTTGAGTGACCTGAGCGGCGCCCTGTAATCCTGACAAAGGCGCTTTGCAGTCATTAGGGGCGCCGAAGTGGTTGAGGCCACCCTGTAATCCGTAGGGGGCGCTTATTGGTCTGACGGGCGCCCTGCTATCTTTGACAAGGACACCGGTGGTTATGGAGGTGGCGCCTATAATGCTGATAGGGGTGCCAAAGTGGTCTGAGGGCGCCCCCATGTAAGTCAGCATAGAGACGCTGGAGTGGCTCACGTGCTGCCATCGCCGGGCCCTGGCGGCGCCCGGCGACGGACAGCCCGTGGGGGCGCTCTTCTGGCGTCCTGGCGGGAGGGGGGGGGGGCGGCCCCTGCGGCCCCCCGCTGGATCCGCCCCTGAGCGAACCCTTTCCCAAGCGTTGAAAGGGCCAAACAAAACGGATGAAAAGCCAAGTTACAAGGATGAAGAATGCAGTATGGCATGTTGGCATGGCCATGGGCCATACCAACTTGTAGGAGCTGGAATTAGCAAATTGACAAATCAAGAACCAGTGACACCAATTTTGCATGACCATGGGCAATACCAACTTTTAGGAGCTGGAATTAGCAAATTGACAAATCAAGAACCAGTGACACCAATTTGGAATAATACATACCAACTTGATTTTTTTTTTTAGGTCCAAGACCTATAATTCTTAAATAATTGCGCCACGTAGCGGCGCGAAAAAAATGAGTAATATGCCCTGGATATGCATTGACATGAATGCGTCACATTGTGTATAGAACGGACCGCTAAACAATGTATTTTGCGTTAAAAAGTGTGGTAAAAAAAGTGTTAAAGTGAACTATTTGCCCAATAGTATAGGAAAGTAGCAGCATAAAACATAAATGCGATGGGAAACGGCATGGTTATTTACCCCGATATAACATATTCGGTATTTAAATTGCGCCGTGGAGCGGCGATAAATTTTGCGTTTTATTCCTTGGACAACTGCATGCTTTCTGTTATTTGTAATATTGACCTGTTGTTGGCTTCCATCGAAACTTGTAGTTATGGAACAGAGGCAAAGCCATTATACATTACTACCGATCGCTTTTGTTATGAGGCTTGATCGTTTTGGGGGAGGGGGGGGGGGGTGCAACAGGCCACTTTAGGCCTGGGGGATGCCCCTAAATGCCCCTTGGATCCGCCAGTGTCCCTGCCCCACACGGACAACAACTTTATCGCTGGTAGCTGATGGCCTGTAAATTTGACCCACACGCTCCACAATTTTTTAATATACGCATAGGAAGGTCACAAGGATAATCTAGGGTCACCAGTTTTGAAACGGATGATAAAATTGCGTTCCCAACCCAAATATAATGGTGTCTTTTAAAATAAAAGAGGTCCAGCCGTTCCTGAACAACCGGACAGCGGCCCACAGGGCCGCCTCATAGGGGCCTAGAGGGCCGAATTTCGTTAGGGGGTACGGGCCTGTGTGCCCCCTTGTGTGTGCCTCTCGGCCCTGCAGATTGAAATATATAATTTAAAACTTTTACTTTCATTGTATTGTTTTCATTTTAAAATACAACAAAACAGGGGCTACACGGAGCCACCTCAGAGGGGCCCACCTGGCCGCCACTGAGCAGGAACGTACTCAGGGAGTGGCCGCCCCTCCCCCTCCCTTGGAGGCCAGGGAGCGCTTTTCGGTGAGCGCAGCGCGCCAAAAAGGGCCGACAAGATTGCGAAGTGCGGTATCATGGACACTATCAAAAGTCTGGAGACCACGCTAAGCATGGTCTTTGGAGAGATTAGAGCACTTCAATGGCCCTTTAGGCCGAACGCCCAACAGGACCCTCTCTGAAAGACCAGAAGGCCCCATGGACGTTCAAAAGACCCCTGTTGAGGTCAGAAGGGCCTTTTGCTATACCAAAAGGGTACCTGGGCGATTCAGAAAGGTTATGAACATGTCAAATGGGCCTGTAACCAGCACAAAGGGATCCCTGGGCAGGTCGGAGGGGCTCCTGGAAAAATCAGAGGGGCCCCTGAGCAGGTTAGACGGGCCCCTGGGAATGTCGGTAGGGTGATTAAGCAGCCAGAGCAGTTCCTTACCAGGTCTTAATGGCCCCTGGACAGACCCGAGGGCCCCTGGGAAATTCAAAAGGGCCCTATGTAGGTTAGAGGGGCCCTTGACCAGACTAGAAGGGTCCCTTGGCGGGTCCGAAGGACCCCTAAACATGCCTAATTGACCTTAGTCAGCACGGAGGGGCCCAGTCCCCAATGGGGCCCTTTCAACGCTCGGGAAGGGGCCCTTTAAACTCTCGGGAAGGGGGTCCTTTTGAGACACCGCCGCCCCGGGCGAAATCCTGTCTATACGTGCCTGCCTCAGAGGGGCCTTACGAGGCCGCCTCAGAGGGGCCCACCCCGAGGCCACCTAAGAGGGGCCCCACGAGGCCACCTCAGAGGGGCTTGCATATCGTAAGGGAGGCACGAGGCCCGTGTCCCCCTCTTGGTTGCGCCTTTGTCAGAATGATACTAGGCTTACAATACCTAGCTTTTTAATATATCACAGTAAAACGTAGTTTACATAGTTTGCAAAGTTTTACATAGCCCAACATAGTTTAACATAGTTTAAAATAGTTGAACATCGTTTAAAATAGGTTAACATAGTTACATAACATAGATAAACATGCCCAAATATGTGATTGTGCAACTTATATATTAGCCGTTTTCACGATGGACTAATTTGCGAGCAATGTTTTTATTCTCGCCCTACGGGACCGAAGCGCGAGGGATAAAACATTTTTTTCGCAAATTAGTCCATCGTGAAAACAACTACTACTAAAACATTTTAAAATATTTTAAAATGTAAAAAAATCGCAAAATAATCCATCGTGATAACGGCTTTGGTCTTGAATCCAAAATATATATTGTTCGTAGTTATACATAATGGAGCTGCATCTCGGATGGGGCCGCAAACCTGGGTCGTTAAATCGTCATCGTCATCGTCAGCAAACTAAGCTCGGTATTGGAGTCGGCATATTTGCCATCGGATAAGCCAAGGTTTCAGTATGAGTAGTGGGTAGCACAAAAGGGGGGGGGGCAAACAAAGGGTTACATTCCCCCCCTGGAGGCCTGGCGGGCCCTCTGGCGACCGAGCGCGGGCCCCAGTGTTTTGGATGGTATCAGGCGGCCGCAAAACGCCTTATGTGACATCAAACACCGTCGATTGGTCTGAGGGGGCCCTCAGTTGGCCTGGAGGCGCCCTCGATCGGCCTGAGGAGGCCCTTGGTTGGCCTAAGGGGCTATCGGTCGTCCTGAGGGGGCCCTCAGTCGGCATGAGGGCCCCTCTTTTGGTCTGAGGGACCCTCTATCGGTCTGAGGGGCCCTCTGTCGGTCTGAGGGGACCCTCTGCCAATCTGATTGGGTCTTCTGTATGCCTCTGTCGGTTTGCGGGGGTCCTCTGTTGGCTTGCTCTGACGACACTGAGGGGTCCCTCTGTCGGTCTGAGGGGGCCCTCTGTCGGTCTGTGGGGCACTTGGTCGGCATGAGAGGGCCCTTGATCGGCCTGATGTACTGAGGTACCGTCTATCGGTCTGAAGGGACCGTCTATTGGTCTGAAGGGGCTCTCTGTCGAAATGTGGTGCCTTCTGTTGGTCTGAGGGTCCTATGTTGGAGTAAGGGGCTCTCTGGTGGCCTGAGGGGGCCCCTTTCGTCCCGACGGGATCTCTGTAAGGCTGAATGGGCCCTATGTCGGTATGAGGAGCCCTCAGACGGCCTGAGGGGGTCAGTAAGCTTAACATGCGCACTGGAGGGGGCACTTTTGTGCCCCCCACATGTTTTTCGTGAATATCTAAAAAACGAAGCGGCGCAGGGCGGTAGTCTTTGAGCGATATTTACGGCAACACAATAGCAGATCGTTTGACGTAAAAAAATCGAAATCGGTCGTTAAATTTTTGAGTTATATGGATTTGAATTCCAAAATGGCTGCCAGAATCGAGGTCGGCGAAGCAATATCTTCGGAACAAACAGTCAGATCGGGACGATTCAAACGCCATTTGGTAGCCAGTGTCGATCTTCATCCCCAACAGGTAATTTCAGGACCACATTGCAGGTTGACGTGTGACGTACAAGAGGTCAATCCTCAAAAAGGTTACATTTGGCCCATTTGACCTTGCATGACTCGTCTTGACCTTAAGATATGAACCTAAGGTCACCAAAAATTTCAGAGTAATGTAGATCATTCACAGCATCACTACCTACCCTTAATTTGAACGTTCTAGCTCTTTATTACTTTGGAGATCTCACGGGGGGGAGGCACTAAAGTGCCCCCCCTCCAGATGGTGTTGTGGCATACCCCTCTCCAGTGCGCGTATAAGGGACCTACAGAGACCTAAGAGTCCCTCTGGCCCCTGTGGAGCCATTATCAGCTTAAAGGGAAAGTTCACCTTGAAAAAAACGAGAAAAGTTCAGAAATGAATGAAGAGAAGCAAGAAATTAAGTATCATATTACTAGTAAGTCAAAGAAAACTATATTTACGCGGGAAAAAAAACAATTTAAAATGTCAATCTATTGGTGATAATTCATATTTTTTCCTCAAGATAACTTGCGAAATCAGCTTGGCTCGAGAAGCACGGCAACGTCATTGATTAGTGAGGGATCGGTGATTATACATGTGTACTTGCCCAAGTTACTTGTTTGAAGATGCCGGAAAATACAAACGCTTTGAAAACCATCACATAACTTGGCTTTCAAGTAGTAGTTCGTCACTATTATATTTCACTATGAAAAGTATAGCGTCCGCCACCGTCGTCAGCTGTCCGTCTCTGTCGGCGTCCTCGGATATGTGTCACAAGGTCATGCACGGTCTACACTTCTAACGTCACTAGCTACGGGTCTGCCGGATCGGCTCCTATCACTCAGGACGTGCGGCTGCGCGGGCGGGCCATCAAACAGGCGTACGGCGCGTACTGGTACGAGGTGGGTTCGGTGTGGGAAATCAACAATTTTGACGCGAAGCTGAACGTTCAAGCAGCGCTGAACGTACGCATACGCTACATAACGTTGTTTATAAAAATGTGTTTTATAGAAGATTTAAAACATCAAATCACTATGCATAGCAGTAGCCTGACAAAGTTATTCTTGCAATAAAGAATGGGGTACTGAAAGTATGCAGTTTTGTCCAGCAATTGCACTTCCACCAAGTCTTACGTTCATCTGTTGCGTCATATCATACGTCACCTCAGCCAAATCAGCCAATCAGCGAATTGGATTACCGGGTTATACCCGCGTTCCGACTTTTAGGACTGAATATTAAATAATTTAGAGGTTTCTTGAAAATGTGAAAGCGTCACAAGTCATTATTCGAGCATGCGCACCAACTGGCTATCTCAACTCAAAACCCAATGTTAAAGGTGAACTATTCCCTTTAAGGTGGCGTGTCGGACCTAACGACCCTCAGTCGGATAGGCGCCTGAAGGGCCCGTTATCGTCTGAGGGTCCAGCCTGAAGGGCCCTCTGTCGGTATGAGTACCCTCCTGGCACCCTCATTGCGCCCCCTCAGGCCTCTCTCGGCCTGAGGGGCCCTCTAGTGGCTTATGGGGAACCTTGGCCAGCTTGAGGCGGCCATAAAAAACGGGACTTTTTGCTGCATCTCGGCCTTGTGTAATGAGCTTCTAAACTCATGTCATGTGCATGCATAGACTTCTTCTGCTCGCCGTCACCTGCACCTTCAAATGTACTGTGTGGTCTTTCACGACACGGGCTGGAGCCTTTTGAGCTCGCCGACTATTTGCTTTGTTGCCGGCTACACGTGTGGGCTCAAATGTGTATTGACTACTTTGTATGTGTATTGACCGTTTTATTGTATTGTATGCATTCATGTATAATTTAACTTGACGTCATAGCCTTTATCTTTTGACTTCACCTGTAACTGGGTTTTGTGCCTGTTGGTGATTCATCAATAAACATAAACATAAACATAAACAAACATAAACATAAACATAGTTAGGCCTGAGGAGACGTGCTGTCTTTCCGAGTGGCCTCAGTTGGCCTGAGGGCCCCTCTATCCACTTCAGAGGTCCTCTGTCGGCCTGAGGGAGCCCTTGGCCAGCCTGAGGAGGTTCCTGCTCAGCCTGCAGTGACTACACCCGGAATAAGTAGTTAAAATCGTGCTAGCGAAGCTTAAATATGTAGGTGTCCTTGGGGGGAAGGGGGCATGCAAGTGCCAAGGGGCCCATATCTAAAATGGGTTCCAGACCAAATATCGAAAAGCAAAATATCGAATCGCAAAATATCGAACGCAAAATATCGAAAGTAAAATATCGAAATCGCAAAAAATATCGAAACCGCAGAATATCGAAGTCGCAAAATATCGAAAGCGCAGAATATCGAAGTCGCAAAAAATCGAATCGCAAAATATCGAATGCGCAAAATATCGAAAACGCAAAATATCGAAAACGCAAAATATCGAAAACGCAAAATATCGAAAACGCAAAATATTTTTAAAAACGCAAAATATCGAAAACGCAAAATATCGTATTGCATAATATTTAATGGCAAAATATCGAATATGCAAAATATCGACGGACAAAATATCGAATGCAAAATATCGAACGCGAAATATCGAACGCGAAATATCGAACGCGAATACGAACTCGGAAATATCGAACGCGAAAGTATCAACCGAAATATCGAACGCGGAAAATTATCGAAGCTGCGAAATACTCGAACGCGTATATCGAACGCGAAATATCGAACGCGAAAATATCGGACACGCGAAATATCGAACGCCGAAATATCGAACGCAAAATATCGAACGCGAAATATCGAACCAAAATATCGGACGCGAAATATCGGAACGCGAGAAATATGCGGACCGCGAAATATCGAACGCGACATATCGAACGCCGAAATAATCGACAGCGGACAATGATCGAACGCGACATAATCGAACGCGCAAATATTCGAAAGACGCCATCAATAATCGAACGCGAAATATCCTGAACACGCGAAATCATCGAACGCGAAATACTGCGAACGCGCAATATCGAACGCGAAATATCGGAACGCGAAATATCGACACGAAAATATCGAACTGCGAATATCGAACGCGAAATATCGACACGGGCGAAATGATCGAACGCGAAATATCGAACGCGAAATTATCGAACGCGACAATATCGAACGCGAAATAAATCGAACGCGAAAAAATATCGAACGCGGCGAATTATCGACGCGAATATCGAACGCAAATTTTCGATGGCACAATATCGAAGTGGCAAAATATTCGAAGTTTGGCAAAATGATCGAAAGGCAAAATATTTGACAAGACAAAATATTGAAAATAGTGGTAAAATATCGAACAAGGAAAATATTCGAAGTTGGCAACAATATCGAAGTGGCAAGATACAAGTGGCAAAATATTTCGACAGTGGCAAAAATATCGAAGTGTGCCAAAAATATCGAAGTGGCCAAAAACAGAGTGCAAATAATCGAAAGTGGCAAAATATCGAAAGGTCAAATATCGAAGGCAAAATATGTGAAAGACAAAATATTGAGTGGCAAAATATCGAAAGACAAAATATCGAAGTGGCAAAATATCGAAAGGACAACTATCGAAGTGGCAAAATATCGAAGAGGCAAAATATCGAAGGAGGCAAAATATTCGAAGAGGCAAAATATCGACAGATGGCCAAAATATCAAAAGACAAAATTATCGAAAAGCAAACGCATCATCTCCATTGGCTTTGCTAGTTACCTGTGACCAGCAGGGACGGGACTGTGATGTCAGACGCCCCGGCCATCAACGCCACAAATTCATAACGCCTCTCCAAATTCCGTGTCCGGCCAAGTTGATTTGTTACACAAAAAAATCGTTCCTCTACAGGTCGAACGGATGGTGCACAGCATCCAAAACTTGCAGGTCAGGACATCATCACATACTGTTCTTTGAAAACCTTTGTGGTTGCCGTTTCCTGGGGTTCAAAATGCGCCCCCCAGCGGGTCGACAACTTTTACTCGTGGCTTGGGCTATCTGCCACCTACCGCGATGTGTGTGGGCTGTGTGCGTGGTGCATGCGTGGGTCTGGGGCACTTAGCGTATTTCGGGATCAGGTGGCCTAGTGGATTATGGATAGGGCGCTTGCCAGTTGAGCCGACACAGGTCAGTGGACGGCGACCGGTGCGAATCCGGCCTCGTCCGTGATGCGCTTTGGGGACTTTGCTTTTGGGCAATGAGCCAAGTACCTGCTGCGAGCGTCTTGTGCCGTGGTTTGTTGTTGCGAACTATGACACGTGACCCTTTTTTATCACCAGGATGATTCTTAGATCTATTTCGTGGATGGGGAAATCATCCGCGATTTAGACCGCAAACTTTACGTTATACCAACTAATGTAAACCCGGTTTTCGTGCCAGTTTATCCAAAATCGTAGATAGGAATTAGCTTCAAACGTTTTACAAATGAAGTTTTCCTTTGGTGGGTCGCTGTTCGATATTTTGCCACTTCGATGTTTTGCCATTTCTATATTTTGCCACTTCGATATTTTGCCACTTCGAAATTTTGCCACTTCGATATTTTGCCACTTCGATATTTTGCCACTTCGATATTTTGCCACTTCGATATTTAGTTCTTCGATATTATGCGTTCGATATTTTGCCACTCGATATTTTACATCTTCGATATTCAGCACTTCGATATTTTGCATATTCGATATTTTGCATATTCGATATTTTGCATATTCGATTTTTGCATATTCGGAATTTATTTGTGCATATTACGAATATTTTGCGATTATTCGATATTTTTGCATCATTCTATATTTTGCATATTCGATTTTTGCATATTCGATACGTTTTGCATATTCGAATTTTTCATATCTCATATTTTTGTGCCCATATTTATATTTTGCTCATTCGATATTTATGCATATTCGATCATTTTGCATATTCCGATATTGTGCATATTACGAATTTTGCACTATTCGATATTTGCATATTCGATATTTTGCATATTCGATATTTTGCATATTCGATATTTTGCATATTTGATATTTTGCATATTCGATTTTTTGCATATTCGATTTTTTGCATATTCGATATTTTGCGATTCGATATTTTGCGATTCGATATTTTGCGATTCGATATTTTGCAATTCGATATTTTGCTATTTTGATATTCTGCCCCATCGATATTTTGCGCTTTCGATATTTTGCAACTTCGATGTTTTGCGCTTTCGATATTTTTTTGCGACTTCGATATTTTGTCTTTCGATATCTTGCGTTCGATATTTTGCTATTTTGATATTCTGCCCCATCGATATTTTGCAACTTCGATGTTTTGCGCTTTCGATATTTTTTTGCGACTTCGATATTTTGTCTTTTGATATCTTGCGTTCGATATTTTGCGATTCGATATGTTGCGTTTCGATATTTTGTCATGGAAGCATCACAAACCACGGGTACTACCTTGGCGGAATTCTGGATACGACTTCGGTCATTGCACGTGTTAAAGACGAGCAATGACCAAAGACGGAAGGGCGTTGAAAAGATCGAGGGGGCCCCTAGACAATCTGAAGGGACCCTGGGCCTTTCAGCAGTCATAATGTAACTATTAAGTGAATAAAACTCAAAATTTTCGCACCGCTCCGCGGCGCAATTTAACTACAAATTGTATCACATGCAGGTTAAAAAATCGTGCCGTTTCTCTGCGCATAT
>VOPJ01003947.1:0-29075 GCA_014673585.1 Semibalanus balanoides
AAATTACAACACAGGCAATCCAGGTGAAAATGTTAATATTCAATTCACTATTTTTATACAATGATTACTACTCCTCTTTTCGATAAATCGGCCTCTGAAGCGCATTGGCACCCCCCAGCCTAATATTTCAGGAAGTCGGCACACGTCGCCGCTCTGTACCTATAGAGGAGTCGCTCCAAGACATAGCGCATTGGCACCCCCCCAGCCTAATATTTCAGGAAGTCGGCACACGTCGCCGCTCTGTACCTATAGAGGAGTCGCTCCAAGGCACGACGTGAGACTTTGTTCCCCGGTAAAGCACCAATTATTTGTTTATGGCTAATTCCGCCACATTAGCGATGCAGTGTGAGATAATTTCCAGTGCGTTACGCAATGAATTCAAGGGCGTCTCCACCCGTGCTATGAAGCGTGAGAAAGGGCGTTGCAGTATCTGCCACTAATCCTGCACTCGTTAACCTTTACCACAATATTCATCATACCACAATGATCGGCATACCACCAAGTTCAGCAACACTTATGTTCCGGTTTGGTCAAATTAATAGATAGTTAATGTCAACTTGCAAATCGTAAACCATATTTAACTTGTATTCATGCACCGTGGGCTCACGGCGGTTTCATAACCTTGCACACGAAACCAAAGAAAGCATCAATGGTTAACACACGTTAGCCGCTCGATACCTTTGCGTTTCTGTGTCAGATGTTGTTCACAGCGCCGAGCCGCTGTGTCGTTCAGAGTGTTGCCAGTGAGTGTGTGTATCAGGGCCGGTGACTGACCGATGCGTCCTGATCTGTGATCCTCAGAGGCGTACAGCAGCGCCGAGCCGCTGTGTGACTTCAGCCAGCCACTGCTCTCGGAGCTGATCCGAGACTCTGGCTGCTACGACGTCTGGCGGCTGACGGAGGAGACCTCGGCCGAGGACGACGCACGGGAGCGGCCGTCCTCACCCGCCGCCACAGCGCCGGCCTCAGACCCGGCCGCGGTCCGAGCTGAGGCCAGTGCCGACACCTCCAGTGATGACCCGGCCTCCTGTCCCGACTCGCCGCCACTGGAACGGACGCCGCGGGCACAGGAGGAGAAGGAAGAGGAGGAGAAGGAAGAGGATGGGAGGCGCGCCGACTCGTGTCCACCCGAGGACAGTGCCACTGCGCCGGCCCGCCCGCCGTCTGAGGCTGACCTCTGCCGAGTCGACCCGCCGGAGGACGGCGGGGCCGCGACGGAGGAGACGCAAGAACAGCCCGCTGCCGAGGCTGCCGAGCTCGTGCAGGTCCAGCCGGCGACGGTGGCGCCACCTGTGCCCGCCGCTCCTCGCCACGCCACCCAGCCGCGCGCCGCTGTCGACTTCGAGCGCAAGTTCGAGAGCGCGCGCAGTGTGTTCGAGCCCAACTGCGTGCGGCGCCAGATCCCGGTGGGAGTGCGAGGCCGGACGCACCTGGGCGCTGCAGAGGCGGGCGTCGTGGGCGATGAGGTCACTGTGTAGGGCGCGACAGTGGCGCCACGGCATCGTTTCGACGGCTCTGGTTGGTCTAGCTGCCGCTAGGCAGCGCGGGTGGCGCGACGGGGCAAAACGTGCTTGACAGAGGCTTGGTTGCTGGCGACTCAGATCAGTTCTGAAGGTTCAGGTTGAGCTTCGACGTGTGTGTCATGTTATTAGTGTAAACCTTTATCGGGAGGGCTTGTCGTGATGCAGTTTGTGAGTCTCATATAGTCGATTTTAGAGTGTATTTTTGCTGTTTCTACAGTCAAGTAAAGTGTTATGTATTTTTATTTTACAGATCTGTGATAAAACTGAACAGCATTATGGTCCTAAAGCTCATTACAAGGCCTTTGAGTTAGAAATCCAATGCATCACAGTGTTTCAGTAAAGACCCATTATGATTGTTTGCTGATATGTATTTGCATGTTTTCTTCAGTTCTCCAAAATAGCAGTGCCTATCAAATGTTTTAGGCAATTTAGGTAAAAAGCCAAAGACAATAGCCATGCTGTCTGATATCAAGTGTGACAGGCCATGGGTAAAGACTTACTTTGAATCACCACTTCATGCAGCACTATTACGCTTTTCGATATATACATCATGCAGGCAGCAGATATGCTACATGCACAATGTTTATAGATAAAAGGGTGGTGATGCACTGCTTGTGGCACACAAGTCAGGTGGAAGTGTCATTAGTGATTTTTGGTCCTCATACAGTCCTGAGTGCACCTGCACATCAGCCTGTAAGGTCACAAGTATCCTCAGAACAGGCGTCCATTGGGACATGTTAAGCCACACCCCTATGAATTACATTAGTCTTTGCAGATTATGACCTGGGGACCTGCCAGTGTGACAATGTAATGTTGTATCTTGTTGCTTTCTGCTCCTGAGAATTGACGTAGAGTTGCACACTGGTTTCATGTAAGTGCATGAGTGAACATAGTGTGTTGAATGTTAATGTGGAATGTCAGATCATGGGAGGCTTGTGCAGTGACTTGTGTCAGTTGGCTGAATATGAAATGGTGGCCAACATACTCGTCTCTTGTTAATAAATACAGTCACAAAGTTAATTTATTTCCTAAATATATGCAAGTACTTGATTGAGCCGTAAAAGTTTTAGAACTGATTAAAGGAACACAGCTGAGTAATTGACTAGAGAATGCTGGGTTATGATGCTTTTGATAACACTACACTGGAAGCAAGTCGATGGAGACTTAGCTGGTTCAACCTGGGTTAATGATGGCAAAGAAGGATAACAAATGAACCACTTCCTTGCATGGTGTTGATGTCATTATGTCATACAATTATTTATTGAATTTAACACAATAATATGAGGTAGAATCAATTCATCAAATTCTAATGAAAGGTCAGTTCTCAGCATTTGAATATGTACTCATGTCAAATATCTACCCAAAAATTAATGGCCACCAGGTCCATAGCCAGGAGCGTGCACCCCCTGGGGTCTCCCGTGCATCCTTTGACATAAGTCAGTGCACCTGGCCAGTAGATAAGGTACAGGACTTTAGCCATTGATGAATACAAACACTTAACCTTTTGAAGTAACAATTCACCTTAGCAGCAGGGTTGGCTAGTGGGTGGCAATAAAAGTGGTATTTGCCCTGGTTTTTTAACGGTTAAAACCACCTGAAAAAAAAACCTAGGGCAAAAATGGCAAAAAGTCCAATGAGCCAAATTTACCTTTGTTTCGTACCAGATCAATTTAAGTATTCCAGTTCATAGCTCAGCATATTTCAGTGGGATTTTTTTGTTTGTTTGTTTCCAAGTAACATTGAAAATTTAAGTCTTTTTCACAGTAGGTATGTCTTTAAATGGGTAGTAGACCCAGCCAAGGGCTCTAACCTGCACTTGCGCCAGATGGCTAGTGGCCAGTGCGGGGTATTGTTGTGATTAAAGATTGCCTTGGATTAAAGCCTCTATTATATTGTCGCACAATGCTCACTACTGTATTTTCTATGCAAGTACAAGAACAATACTTTCCTATTCCACATATAGTTAATATGATTATTCTCCATTTATTTTCAAACACGACTCATTTTGAAATATTTCTATAATTTGCTTGATACATTTTTCATTGTAATATTCTAACTAAATTAACAGCAAAACACATAAAATATAAACAAAAATCAAAACAATATTTTTCAAAACACTGGGAGTAGTGTTACCATGACAACAAGATTCGGCCGAAGGGCATGCGGGAGGGTGAGTGAGAAAGTCACCGGGACAATTTTTTGATTAATGTCAATATTGTACACTGCAATATTTTTTGGCCTTTGTGGCTTAGTCGATAGATCGTTGGTCTCCTTCATTGACATCGTGCGTTTTGGAAGACTTAAGGTGGGTTCAGGTCAGGGGCGCAGCCAGGGGGGCATTTGGGGCAAATGCCCCCCGTCGCGGCTCAGAGGGGCCAATCTCAGATCTGAAGGGGGCCCATCTCGGGTCTGAAAGGGGCTCATCGTGGACTCGTGGGGACCTCGTGGGCCCTCTGACGGCCTAGAGGGACCTCTGCGGACCTGAAGGGCCACTCAGCTCGGGCTTGCGGCCCTCCACAGTTCGCGACCTGAGGGGGACCCTCAGTTTCGACCTGAGGGCGGGTCCGCCCTGAACCCCCCACCCACCCCTCGGCCCTCGGTCGCATGGAAGGGCACCCAGCTCCCCCGGTCTGAAGGGGCCACTTCTCGATCGGCCTTGGAGGGCCCCCACGTGACCTCGACGCGGGGCCACCGGTGGCTCGCAGGGCCCTCATCATCTGCCGGCCCTAAAGGGGCTGCTCTCCAGTCGGCCTCCTAGGGTGCCCCTTTGGTCGCGCATGACGGGACCCTCTGTCGTTAAGGGGCCTTATCTGTCGGCCCGTACTGCAGGGCCCTCTGCTCGGCTTTGAGGGGGGGTCCTTCCTGTCAATCTCGCACTTGGGGTCTTAAATAGGCACCTCCTGTTGGTCTTGAGGGCCCATCTGTCGGTCTCGAGGGGAGGCCCTCTGGTCGGTCTGAGGGGCCCTTCTTCGGCATGAGGGGGCCCTCATTGTAAGGGCTGAGGCCCTATGTGTGATTGGAGGAGCTCTCTGCGTGGCCTGAGGGTTCCTCGACCAGCTTGAAGCCCATTTCTACCCAACGGGGCCCTTTGTCAGCCCTGAAGAGCCCACTTCTGTCGGGCCTGGGTGGCCCTCTGGTGCAGCCTAAGCGCGGTCTGTCGGCCAGCTTGAAGGGCCCTTTTTTATCGACCCGACGGGCCCCCTCTGTTCGGCCTGAGGGGACCTCAGTCGGCCTGAGGGGGTCTAATGTAGCCTGAGGGCCTCTATGTCTGCATGTGGGGCTCTCTAGTAGCCCGAGGGGGTCCTCTGGCCGCCTGAGTGGGGCCATCGATCAGTTTAGGGTGGTTCCTTTGTCTGAGGGGCCCTCAGTCGACATGAAGGTGTCTTAAGGGGCCCTCTGACGGCCTGAGGCTCCTCTGTAAACCGCGGCTCTGAGTTTAGCCCTCACCGCCAGCAGGAGGGCCCTCTCTCGACCTCAAGCCCTCAGGGCCGCTCAGGCCTCCAGGATGGGCCTGCTTTGGTACAGCAGGCCTGGGACCTGGGATAGAGACCTCCCTTGTTCAGCGTCCGCCGAAGCGGCCCTTAACAGGCGCGCCCCACAGTCGGCCTGGAAGGGGGCCTCTCATCCGCACTTGGAGGGGCTCTCTGTCGCGTCTGAGGCGCAGCCCTTCTGGTCTCCATAAATAAAGAGGCTGAACTTGACCTTCAGAGCCTGTACTCGGGCTTTACACCAAGAATAAGGAAGTCTAAAAATTAAAGGTGTAGCGCGGAAGCTAAAAAATATGTAGGAGCGGCCCCTGCGTTCACTGAGGGGGACCCCTTCAGAGTGTACTGTTCCCAAGCCACGTGGTGTAACATCCTCAACAGTGGACCCCCGCTGGGTATAATTAACTGGGGCAAATTACACAGAAGATAGTCTTTCCGCCTACCACTCCCCATGCCGTTCTGGGCTCTGAGCTATGGTTCCCGACAAATCCAGCAAGTGAAACTAAAGCGTTGCAACAAATTGCGCGTCTACGCTTCCCTACTCCAAGGGGGAATAAGTTATTTGGTGCCCATCCGATTTTCATTTATTTGATAAAGTCAACGCGAATGTTGGCGAGTCTTCCTCATAATTTAATTAACCTTTTTTACTATTGTATGGCGTGTAATAGTAGCGAGTCCCTCACCCTTCCCCAGTTCTCTTAAAAACCCTTGTATATTTTATTGACAAGTTACAAAAGAACACTCTCCAACATTATTACAAAGGCATATATTCCCAGCGCGGTTGTGTCCATGGGATAGTATAAGGTGAAGCCCATGTTTAATATGACAACAACTCCCATCACCACTGCCACGACAATCAGATCTAGAAAAAAACAATAAAAGCTAGAGACACATTCCCTACTCACCAACACCATTCACACAGCGCAATGCAGCGCCAACCAGCACACACACACACAGCGATTCAACGAAACACATATTACCACGGCCACAAGGTATGCTTAAGTCTGTCACTTCGCCTGAGAAGGTTATACCAACTACTTCGAAAAATAATACCTCAATGAATAACCACAGGTAGCCTCAACCGCACATCCGAACCAATGCTGATTAAAAGAGGGCTTGTACTGCAACGTTTAAAAAGTTACTAAGTCGGCAGAACGACGCGCACCCTCTGGCGGCACGGCCCGTTGTACTGCTCTGCACCAACACTAAAAAGGAAGAGCGCGCATTCCCGGCCCGGTTCACTCGCGCCGCCGGACCGAGCCGCCAGGAATCAGGGCGTCCTGACCGTGCTAGACCGAGCACGGAGCGTAGAGTTAACCTGAAGCTGAGAGGAGAGAAGCCAGGGGTTCCTCCACCGAGTAATGCGATCCTTATGTGGACAGTTTAAATTTTTAAGGGAACTGCTTGTTCGAATACAGCTTGACGGGCCCGTGTGGGGGCAACCCAGTACACCCCGCACGTCCGGAGATATTGGTTCGAATTGCGGACCCCCCGGCCGTGAGATCAACGCAGACTCCAAGCAGTTCTCATGATCCTTCTTCTGATAGCGTCCGAGTATCTCTCTCGAGCCGCCGCCAAAAACGGCCAGGCAGTCAACGAATGCTGAAGAGCATGCCTACGGACCAGGGCGTTGACAAACAGGATGCCGGTATACGAGGTCGGCGGACACTCTGATGAACACGCCACGGTGGGACAGCCCGATGAGCAGATGACCCGTTACATTTTTTGACGGAGGCAAGACACGTGAGCGGGCCAGTACCCAGGTGACCGGGTGCCTGCTCAAAACCATGGTTATGGCCAACGCCCTCAGCCGTAGGGGCTCCTACCACGGGATTCGTGTACCCCCGGGAAACCGCAATGAGGAAATTCGGCGGGCTAGTCGCCCGACAATTTGGCGAGAGCTCTCTCGAAGAGGCCTGACACAACGAGATGAGCTCCCGTTTGGACCGGTGGGGTTAACCTAAAGATCAAAGACCGGGTCTTCTTCAGGGAGAGGCCTGGTAACCAGATAAATCGCGGAAAAGACCTCTACAGAGAGCGCGTCACCAGCACGACAAGGCCTCCTCATGTTCCAATACGGTCCAGGGTCTGGAATATGAAGGCTCCCTGGACGAGGACTTGGATAGCCAAGGTAGGGTTCCCCTGTCCTGGCGCAGACAAGCGAGACAATAGGCGTGCCCCACCTCCAGACCGCAGACAGAGGGCCACCCTCAGACCGACCAGACGGGGGCTCCCTTCAAATACATCCAAACGACGGTAGTAGGCCAATAACCATCGTATAGAGCCCGCGTCTACGGGCAAACTATGACACAGGGCAGACGAGAGCTCCCCTGCCAAAAAAACCAGTCTGAGGCAAGAGGGCACGCATGCCGAAGACCGAGACGAAAGTCACTTGGAGCCCTATCATTAGTACCCGAGCCGACCAATAAGGATTAGACAGGGTTCGGAAAAGTGGCGCGAGTTCCCACGCCCGCAGCAGCCTGTACAAACCGACATGACGGTGCCATGGACCTGTACGGTAAGAGGGAAAACCCAGGAATGGGAGTCGCATAAAAATAGACTTGAAGTTGTGGAGAGGAGGCTCGATTGAGTGCCCGCTTGATGCACATCAAAGCATTTGGAAAGGTCAAGGAGGGCAAGAAAGAGCTTGGACATCTCCTGGCTGCATGCCACACAGCCACCAAGGCACGACCTGTGGCAGTAAGAATGTGGTCGGAGTACCGGTAGAGGAGCGCGGTGGTCTTCAGATGGACAGTATGGAACGAAAACCCCTGCTCGGGACTTGGGAAATATAAAGATGGTTGTCGGCCATGTAGGCAGCCGGTACGTCCCAACACCTTTCGGGCTACATCCTGCAAGATCTAGAGACGAGAGCCGCGACATCGGCGACCACCGCAAACGTCAGACGGCAATCAAGCACACGCTGACACTCAATAGTAGTGATCACAGGTCAGTAGTGAAAGTGGTCTCAAATAAGAGTCTACCCGCTCCAGGATCCAGTCACTCTCCACTGCAGCGGGGCACTACCACGGTCAGAGACGGGTGGAGGCGCGCGTTGCTGGAGAACCATCTGCGCGGCGTCTCCAATAAATTTAGTTTTTTGCCAATTGAAGTCCTTCAGATGGTTCTATTCTGGAATTGGTCTTGCAATGCACGGCTGGCACCAATAAAAAATACAAACAACAGTCCTTCCAATAAATAAAACACTGTTTGCATGAACCATAAATACAACCAAGGGCGCCGAAATCACTTGCAGGAGAAGAAAAAATGAGTGAAAACAACTAAGCAAATTTCACGTTTTTTCTGCGTTTTTTTTTGGGGTGGAGGGGGGGGCGGGGCGTGGGGGCATCAGCCCAGTGCTGGGGGGGCCCACACTTCAAAATTGCCTCCTTTGCCCCCCCCCCCGTCGCAAAATCCTGGCTGCGCCCCTGGTTCAGGTTCGATTTGATTTGAATTCACTGCGGGGGACAAATCTCCCTCAGTTACCATGTCAATGTTAAAATAGGCTGAGGCCCTGCCCCTCCCGAATTTTCTCAAAAAATTGAAAACTATGATAGATATCAACGTAAATATTTTAGGACCCAGGGACGTAGCCTAGGGAGGAGGGGCATGCCCCTGAGCAAAATCAATTAGCTCTAGATGAAATGGGATTGATTCTCTGACGACCCGAGCCTTACCCCCCCCCCCGCCCTCCCCGGTCAACTACATGACTGAGGAGCTAAATTTGATTCTTCCACTGATGTGCCCCCCCCCCCTCTGAGTAAAATAATGGCTACCGGATACGTTCCTTTTAGAACAAGGAGGATGACAAACCGACCAGATTAGCAGTCGAGCCTATGCTCCGAAACTACTAAACCGATCTGACTGTTTTTTTTTCACCTTTCGATCCGGCGTGGTCCAAAACAGTGCTCTCATGAATTTCTCACAGATTGGTCCACTTAAAGTGGACCACATTGGACCAACCGTTTTAGTACAAATTTGCAGACGAACCCATGGCCCCATGCTCCTAGACTATGAGACCAATCTGGTCGATTTCTTCACCATTTGATCTGGCTTGGTCCAAAACGGTGCCAGTAATTTATTTTATTCAGATTGGTTCACTCTAAGTCCACCAAATTGGACCACAACCATCAAAAACTGTTGCCGACGAGCCCATGCTCTGAGCCTAAGGGACCTATCTGCGTGATTTATTCACCATTCGATCCGGCGTTGTCTAAAACGGTGCCGTATTTGATTTTATACATATTGGTCCTCTCGAAGTGGACCAAATGGGACCAACTGTTTTAGTACAAATTTGCAGACGAGCCTATGCTCCGAGGCTATGGGACCGATCTTGCTGATTTCTTCACCGTTCGATCTGGCGTGGTCCACAACGATGCTGTTTTGGGTTTTATACATATTGGTCCACATTAAGTGGACCGAACTTGTGACCAACCGTTTTAGTACCAATTTATAGACGAGCTCATGCTTCGAAACTATAGAACCGAACTGGCTGATTTATTCACCATTCGATTTGGCATGGTACAAAACGGTGCCGCATTTTATTTTATTCAGATTGGTCAACTTTCAATGGACCAAATTGGACCAAAACGGTATTCCGAGACTATGGGACCGATCTAACTGCTTTCTTCACCATTCGATTTGTCTTCGTCCATAACGGTGCCTTTTAGGATTTTATACAGATTGGTTTGCTCTAAGTGGACCAAATTGGATCCAAACCATCAAAAACTGTTGCAGACGAGCCCATGCTCTGAGACTTTGAGACCGATCTGCGTGTTTTTTTTTCACCATTCGATCTGGCGTGGTCCAAAATAGTGCTGTTTTGATTTTATACAGATTGTTCCACTTTAAAGGGAATATAGCACCTTTAACATTAGTTTTTAACTGAGATAGCCAGATTGTCGGGTGTAACTGAGACACCTCTAAATCTGGAATCTTTCCTTCCAAGAACGACCTAGTTTGCTGGAGTGTGTGAACGCAAAAACCCGTTGTCATATGTGGCATATCTTCAACGTCACAAAATCCCAGTAGACACACGTATCGCATACTCATCAGTGAATTACTCCACTGTTCACGTATGCGTGCCCCCACGTTCCCCAACACGGCTCGCCCGAGCAGCGCCGGTCGTCCCAGCCAGTCGCGTTTCACGTACCGTGTGCACCGGTAACACGTACCGTTGTGCACCCGGCTCACCGTGAAACGCGACTGCGCTGAGGACGAACCGGTCTGCATCGTGCCGCGTGCCGGCACAGCAAGCTGGTCAGCACTCATGAGACCCTTGACCGTCTACCAACTCGGCTTTTCAGGTAACCGTCTTACAACTGGGGTATGTGACGTCACATGATGTAAAACCATATTGTGAGCGTATTCTTCTTCAAATTACACAACAAATCTCGACTTTTCTTATTTCCAGAAAACATGAATGCCAGGACACTTAATCAGGGCATTCTTCTCCATCATTTTACATACTTTTCCCAAGGTGCTATATTCCCTTTAAGCGGACCAAATTGGACCAACCGTTTTAGTATAAATTTCCAGATGAGCCCATCCTCAAAGGCTATGACCCTATGAGACCGATCTGGCTGATTTCTTCTCCATTCGATCTGGCGTGTTCCAAAATGGTACCGTTATTGATTTGATTTAGATTGGTCTATTCTAAGTAGACCAAATTGGACCGAAACCATCAAAAATCGTTGCAGACGAGCCCATGCTCCGAGGCTATGGGACTGATTTGGCTGATTCCTAACCATTCGATCCGGCTTGGTCCATAACGGTGCCGCTTTGGATTTTATACAGATTGGTCTTCTTTAAGTGGACCAACTTGGACCAAAACCACCCAAAACCGTTGCAGACGAGCCCATGCTCCGAGACTATGAGATCGATATGGCTGATTTGTTCACCATTCGATCCGGCGTGGTCCAAAATAGTGCCGAATTTGATTTGATAGATTGGTCCACTTTTAAGTGCACCAAATTGGACGAAACGTTTTTGTACACATTTCCAGACGAGCCCATGCTCCGAGGCTATGAGACCGATCCATAGGCGACTTAGGCGTACCCAAGGGGAAGGGGGGGGGGCAATTGCCCCCCCCCCCCCTGAGGACCGAGCGGCGCCCCTTGGGCCAATGGGCCCCCCTGCCAAGGACCCCCTTGGGCCGATGACACGCATCAGATAGGCTCTTCAGAGGTATTCTGCAGAGGTATTTGAGGTCAGAGTACCTCTAAGGCGGTCAGTAGTGCCACCTCAGGCGAGGCCCAATAGGGACAGGGAGTGTGGTGTCCTATCTCTTTGTGGTGGGCCTCCTGGAGACACCCCGACAACAAGATAGTGAACCCTGAGCGCCTCTGAGAACTCCCCCACGATAAGACGAATCAACAGCTAATGTTAAATCTACTTATAACTAGTTCGTCAGCATATTTGTCTATATAAAAAAAATGCCTCTTGGAGCAGCCCGAGACGGGCAACACATATAAACATAACCGAATATATCCATCTTTGTTACGGCAAATGATGGCCTCTCATGACATTGATTAAATACTTATATATAATATTCACATATACTTATTGCCAATAGCCCATATTAGCCGTTTTCAGACGATGGATTATTTTGCCGCGAAATGTATTTAAAACATTTTAAAATTTTAAATGTTTGTGTAGTCAGCTGTGTTCACGATAAACTAATTGTGAGAAAAAAAAAAGATATTAACCCTCGCCCTACGGGACCGTAGGGCGAGGGCTATAAATCATCTCTCGCAACATTAGTCCAGTCGTTATGAAAACAGGCACTAAGCTGTTTTCCGACGAATGGATTATTTTGCGCGCAAATGTATTTATGAAAACAATCAAAAAATGCATTTACAATATATTCAAGTAGTAGACTCTGTTTCACGACTGATCCTAAAGTTTGTGTCCGAAAAAACCAAACCTCGCCCTACGGGACCGTAGGCGAGGGGGTGTAAAAACAATTTCTTGCAAATCAGTCCATTCCGTGAGAAAACGCGCGTCATATATACTTACAATACCAATTTTAAAACCATTTCTAAGATCTGCCTTTAAAAAAAGCGCCTTCCACGCACAACACAGTAACACAATATCGTTAAAAATCGGGCACTCCACTTAAAACATTTTTTTTTCTTTCTCTTGTTTATAAACGGAGCATTTCAGCGCAAAATAATCCATACGCTAAAAAAACGGCTACTCATTAAAAACAATTTTTTTAGATGTTTTAAAACATTTCGCGCAAAATAATCCATCGTAAAAACGGCTACTATTAAAACATTTTTTTAGATGTTTTAAAACATTTCGCGCAAAACAATCCATCGTGAAAATGGCTTTTATCATACAAATGAGTCACAATCAACACATCAAACATTTAGCTCTTGCCCATCAGCATTGAAGCATTCATTGAAATAAAATCTTCGCAAAGCATCCTATGGTATCAAATATTACCTACAGGTAAGTAGTAGATTCTAGTAGCAAGTATAAATGCATCAGAATACAAAATGCATTCAAATATATTCTTAGACACTAGAGATGACTGCAAATTCAAAATATTCAATATTACCTAATTAGTAGCCATAGGTGCCAAGCCTATCTATCTTGACATGATATCTTGTTTTAAAGACAATGTCAATATTGCCAGGGCTGGTAAAGACGGTTTCGGTGGTACCCTACCAAATCTGGCCAAAACAAAGTGGCCCCGTGACCCCGTGACCTGAGGGGCAATTATACTTTTAATTTTATCTCACGGTGGCAGTCAGGCGCGGATGCAGGATTTCGGTCGGGGGGGGGGGGCACATACAAAAAGTTGCGTCCTCGGCGCGCCAACGCGACCCGGCTCGGGGGGGGGAGGGGGTGCGCCTTGCGCCCCTAGATCCGCACCTGGCGGTTATTGAAATGCGACAGAATTAACTCCGTTACTGAGACTTTGGTCGGTTTTATCGCTGATCAAGTGACCGTATAGATGAAAAATGAAAAGACAGAGACAGACTAATGTAGGTTGTCTTTTCAAGAAAAGTTTAAGTAAATTATGTTGTTCGTGGTTTTGGGCAGGCGCGGATCCAGGATTTTTGCCAAGGGGACGCCACATACAAAAAGTTGAGCCCTCCGGGCGCGACCCAGCTCAGTGGGGGGTGGGGAGCGCCCTAGCGCCCCGTGGATCCGCGCCTGTTGGGTATGGTATGTAACTATCCAGGGGTGTACGAACCAGTGGCGGTGGATTTTATTTTCGGATGGGAGGACAAAGCAATCTAAAGGGGCCTCCAAGGAGTGTCAGGGCCCCTGTTAGGACTGAGGATCCCCTATAGCAGATCCAGGGGCGGCAAGAGCTTTAGCCTCCCCAAAGCGCCCACAATGGTCAAAGTTTGACACATATTCCAATGTAGAAGGAAATATAATGTGTACAAGGAAGTCAAATCCTACTAGTTTTCCCAATTCATTGAAACTTTTTTAAATTTAGCCGCCTCCAAATCTCCTGCAGCCCACCTTCTGGATCCGCCAGTGACTGGGTCACATTCACTAAAAATATCAATTACAGCGACGATGATGCACAGTGCACACCACGAAAATTTTCATTTTTACAACCAAATCACTCATCATTATTTACCACCCCCGCTCAATAACTTTGTTGAAGCCCATATAGGGCACCCAAACTATTTGAGCACCCACAATCATTTTGATAAAACCACACCCCTGCCATAGTGTCTTTTCAGGTGGCAAGCCTCAGGCGGTCAGAGTCATAGGCGTACCAGGGGGGCTCACTCCGGCACCTTCAACATTACCAACGTGGGTCCAGCAAATGCCGGCTTCTGATTGGTCGTGACGTCACGTGACGTCATGTGACGTCAGGTGACGTCAGGTGGTCACAGGTTCTGGTAGCCGGCATGGCCAGCGTGTTAAATCTAATTGGTATCACCCCCTCTAACTCGAAAACTAAAAAGGCTAGCGAGACGCAAAACACAGCTTTCGAAAGCTCTATTTAAGGCCATTCGAAGTTGTTTGACATTTTTGGTCTCAGGTCAATATTGAGGTCACCAGAGGTCATCAAAGGTNTATATATATATATATATATATATATATGTGTATTTACTTTATCTTACAAATTGTACTTTTAACAACGTTTTCCGCAAACCTGTATTTCTTATCAAAAACCGAAGAACATAACCTTACTCTGACGTAATTTGTGGCTGACCTATCATAACCTCATCCTTTTCCTTCAGCCAACGAATTGATGTGAGAGAAGATACTGCAGTTTGCAAATTTGATTGCGATACTGCTGGTGGCTTAGGAGATATTGCTAATTAGCTAGAGAGAGAATCATACCCTCTCCCATTCCAGTAAGTCGCGGGTTAAAGCCGCCACAAAATTTGCAGTGCGATGGACAGCCATGGGTGTTTGGAGGGCCCAACGAGGCGTCTGGTTCTGACTGCCATATGGGTTATTATAAATTGTGCTTATTGGGGAGGGGGAGGGGGCGAACGAGACCGGGGCGTTGTTGTGGGGCCGCCCCCTCCCCCTCGGTGGTGGTGACGCCTCTGCTCCGTAGGTTGTCGAATTTGATCTTCGGTAACCTTAGTATCGAGCTGAGCCAGAAATGAACGTTTTGTTTTGTTCTTAGATTTAAAACGCCTTTCTTCGTATTGCTAGCCCTAAATGAGTTTTCCGGTTAGATGTGGGGAGATCAATCATTTGATCCCCACCATGGTGAAGTTGTTTGAGCACTGAGCAGCCCAGCCGATTACGTTTAAGTAATACTGCGGTTTACAGCGTCAAGGGCGTGGTTACCTGCCTTTTGATCATCGGAATGACTCGGTACCCCCTCAGCAGACCAGTGACCAGTGACCAGACCAGACCTGCGCAGGCCAGTGACCACAGATATCGGCTTCAAGCTATGCGGAACAGCATAACTTCAGACGCTTACTACTAGTGCCACCTAAGGACAGGCATATAAGTAGACATGTGCGCTGATGCAGTCCTGTGAACGTTGGCGAAGCCAGCCCTGCCTTTCTCCGTGTGGGAGGGGGGGGGGGGCATCTCTTGCGGCAAAAAGGTACCCCGTTTTTTATCCGCTTATTGGGGCCGGTCACCTTATTTTGGAATTTCAGCTGGAGCGAACCCCAACCACTGCACACCAACTTAACGAAAATACAACGATGGTTAGTTGAAGCCACATCAATACGAACGCAGAAGGTGACTAGACTGATCGATTGCCACGATTTTTTTTAGATACATAGCAGCATAGCTGAACGAATAAAGAAGGTAAGCCGAAAATATACTGAAATTTAATAAATATAATGCTGTCGATCGATTGAAAGTATCTACCTATGCATATATATGAGATTGTTGTAGGCGAGCTATGACATATTCGAGCATAATTATTATGAGTAGGTATGTGTATCAGTTACATTCTGCTTATGTTATAGGCATCTTAGTTAAACTTGAAAACTTGTTTAATTAATACAAAATAAATACAAAGTATATAAATAGGTCCTAATTTTGGTCTGCCACGATCAGTGAACAAACACATTCTTACAAGGTGAGATTGACCTAGAGAGGGATACCTTCGCACTTCGCTGGAAGCAGGGGCGGATCCAGCTCCTCGGTTTGGGGGGGCAACTTTTTTCCGGCAAAAAAGGTACCCCATTTTTTTCACGGATTTGAGCTTTTCACCTTATTTGGCATTAGAGATTAAAAAATGCGATTAAAAAAGGGAAAAAATACTTTTTTCGGAAGAAAAAAAAAACGGGGGAAATAAGGAGAGGAGTATCATGTTCGTTTTGAGGACGAGGGAGTAAGAAAATATCGGATAGGAAAAACTTAAAAAACACACATTCGATATTTGCCTGCTTCGTTATAATTATGGAAATACACCATATAAATCGTCACGGACATATAATGATTAAATCTATATTTCACCATCCTTAGCAATAGCATATACAAACACGTAAGGTAATTAAATAATAACGTTTACTCATACCAACATTCGCCAAGGGGCGTCACCGAATAATTAATTGAGGTGGTCGGCTGAAATGACGACAAAACGTATATCCGTTTTGTCTGCGTGCATGCCTTTGTAACATTTTTAATGTGTATTTCCATGTTGTAATACGCATTTGGTTTGATGTTAGGTACTTTAGGTGTTTTAGGGGGCTGATGTCCGCGTCATATCGTTCGCGTTGCCTTTTTCGGAACTCGGCAGGCCATGCTTAACTTGGAGCCAGCTTGAAAATTAACCCTCGCCTCAGGGAGGCCTGATAGGCCTCCCTGATGTTTTTCTGAAATCATTTTGTACTCATGCGGCGCATCTTGCTGAAATTTCACTAACTGAGTTGACAACAATTATACGTATTCTGGCAAAATTTCACTGAAATTGGTTCAGTCAGTTGAGAGAATATGACATTTTAGTGACGATTATAGCTGGTGGAAAGACGGTAACTACTAACTATATTGTAAAAATCGTAGAAAATAGTTTTGCAGCAAATTGCTAGCAGAAAGCGACAAAGATCAAAAATACCTTTTTAATTAGAAAAGGCCAAATCAGATTTCCGAAATTTTGGGTTTCTTACCCCTAAAAACTTAAAAAATGGGGGAATCACTAAATAATTAAAATTGTCCAAAAGATTATTGTATGTGAGGAGGGGAAACGAAACCAAAAGTATAGTGAGAGAACCTAAAATAAGAAAATACCCAAACCAAATTTAAAAGCAATGACTTGCAATGACTATTTGTGATTGAGTAGAAACTCATGACGTTTTTTCACTTTTTACTTATTTTGACCAGATACCAACAAATAAATACATTTTCTGTATTTTTGAGGCAAAACTGGTCTAGGACCAAGCTTTTTCAGACGGAGTGAGTGAGGCCGCGAAGCGGCCTCACTAACGTAGTGAGGCCAAGTCTAAATGTGTAAAGGTGATGTCTTCTACTAAGGGTACTAAGGTCTAAATGTGTAAAGGTGTAGTGAGGCCAAGTCTAAAGGTGATGTCTAAAATCAGATGGGCCCAAATCCGACTTCGTCGTGCTTGCTCGCTTGCTTGCTTGCTTGCGTGGGTTTCAGGGATAAACTACCGTTTCACTGCACTGATTATGCAAAAGTATACACTGATAACTTGGCCGTAAAATAACACATGGTGTAGGACTACGTGAAATAATTTAACAACTGAAGAAACTCTCACCATCCATAAGATAAAATACTGAATATCAGTATGCAGGATAAGCACGTGCTTTTGACTTCGAATTCACCTCCGCAGGTGAGAAAATCAGAAATAAAAATAACTAAGTGCCAAGAAAGATGCAGGTAAGTATTGCCTTTACTTGCATAAACAAATGCTTATCAGTTGCCGGACACAAAATGAAAATTAAACTCGCTCCGTCCCTTCTTCATGCCAATAGCATTGCCTTACTATTATTTACATTTAATCAATTTAATCATTTTGGGATGTTTTTTTGCGGAGGAAAACCGCTTATTCCTTGACGCATGATCGGTCGAGGTCATTCAGTTAACACTGGAAGTTCAACACAATGACATGAAACCTAAAAAAAACATAACATCCGTTAGATTCCTCATCATGACATGCTGGTTCTTACCAGCGTTGGCTCTATGATGAAACTTGGTTTGGAAAGTAATAACAGGGAATTCTGTCAGCCCCCCCACCACCCAACCCCGTAAGGCGAAGGTGGAAAACGGTAAGCGAGGATTACTAAATTGTATGAAGTGGCCACTTGGACCAGAAAAATATACCGTCAAAGGAGAGCCCCTCTGCACCATAACACTATTAATTAAATTAATTTTTCCATTTCCCTAATTATTGTGTAAGCAATTGCGTAACTTGTGTGATGCCGCCAAGCGGCGGCGAAATTTTCCAATTTTTTATGCATTGTGAATAGCTGGATTTTGAACTGCTTCCAAAAAACTATTTAACGATAAAATTGTTATCTTTCCAATCGGTATCAGACTCCAACCATGAATTAATACCAAATAGTACCAAAACAGTCTGTATTGAAATAATGTGGGTATAACGCCACATTATTCAATAAACAGTGAATATTCACTGATATCCTTTTTTTTTTGGGAGAGGGAGGGGGGGGCAAAAAGGTTTGCACCCACCCTATTATTCAGCTTGGGAGGGAGGGGCATGGCCGGATTGGCCCCTAGGATCCGACCCCCTTAGCGCTTGAAAGTTTATAATTGTATAAAGGGAGTGGTATCTGTGGTCAGTAATCACCGCCTGATGGGAGAGCTCATGCCCAGACACTTAAATGTAATTCGCTTTCCTATTTTCAAAATTTTGTTATAAGGCAATTGCCAACTTGTGTCATACCGCGAAGCGGCGCGAAAATTTTCCAGTTTTTGACTGTGAAGGCTGGATTTTTTAACTGCTGCAAAGGCAATTTTACAATAACATATTTTCAATTTGTCCGAACTTTGGGGGAGGGGCAAATCATAGTCTCAGGCCCTTGGGGGGGGGCATGGCCCCGTGGCCCCCCCTTGGATCCGCCCCTGGCTGGAAGGAACACAGACAGAAGTAAGTCGTATCCTGATTCACGCTTGTCTCGTCCAGATGGCTCATCTGGCTCAGATGAGACATCCGACTCTGGTCGATCCGGCCCAGGTGAGTCATCCGACGCGGTAGGTACTATAGCCCAAGGCACTCAGCGAAAGGTAATACTAGCCCCAATGTTGAGTTATACAGATACGAAAGCTGTCCGTTCTGCTGGAGCCAGCACTGAACAGACTTTAAGTCTTTAAACACAGGGACATATCCAGGAGGCAAAATCTTCTATGCAAAAAGAAACAATTTCAGTGATATTTTTTAGATATAGCAATTTTAACCCTCGCACCGACGGGGGGGCGGATATCCGCCCCCACAGGTTTTTCCGGACTAGCGGAAAAACGCGGCGGCGTCAGCGCCGCCAATTTTGTAATGACTGTTCGGGCACAATTCCCGCAACTTTCGTAAATTGCACTTCACTAAACTTTCAAGGTACGCTTGTCAAGGTCAAATTAAATGAACCTGACCTCAAAGTCACGTTTTTGGTAAGTTTGACATCTGCCGAAGCCACAGTGGGTAACCCAAACAGTATATTGAAAACTCACAGTTGTGTATAAGGCCTTCGATATCTAAACAGTTTCGTTTATCTGGATATTTTTATATCGGATGACACTAGAGGTCATGTCAGATTTTTGAGACCTCCCATTAATAAGTTCTATGGGAGAAAATTGAAATGCGCACCAATCGAACAAAACCTGACTAAAATTGTGGTCAGTTTTTCAAAATCCTAATCACTATTCTGAAGCAAAAAATAAGAAATGCAAGTTGTATTTTTCTTCCGTGACCTCGGTTAAGGTTCAAAATCCAATGTGGCCAAGGTCATATGGTTTTTTTGTACACATGACTCATGTTCTACGTAAGATAGAGTACTGTGGTTTTCACCCAATTCTGTTTTTTCCCTCTTGTCACCTCCATCGATAGACATAAAATTTGATTTGACCTTGACAATGACCTCAAGGTCAGGTCAGGTCAATTTTTTTTAAAGTTTGACCTGGCTAAGATAAAAAGATATATGGTTCGATGCACCGTGAATGTTGAGAAACATGATGGTGGGCCAAATTATTGCCTCTATGCCTTCAAAACTTTAAGAAGTTATTAACAAAAAAAAACTTTTTTCAGTAAAATTAAGCATTTTTGACTTCCGCTGACCTCTGGAGCCTTAACCATTGAATCGATCTCAAATCTGAGGGACATGTCCAGGCGAAAAGAGTGTTTCAAGAGCAAAATGCATTTCTTTTTTTCGGGATTGCTCCTAAGCTATTGTAGTTACTGAGGCTAGCCTGGTATTAATGTGAAGCAGTGCCTCCAAGAATTTACTCGAAATAATGGGAAAATTTGACGCTTTTTTGGACCTCTGGTGGACCTCAATATTGACCTGAATCAAAAAAATGCTATGTATTTTTGCTTAGTACTGTGTCGTCACGGCCTACCTCATGCCGTTTTCCGCTTCTCGCTACGTTGCGTAGTTTTGGAGATCTCTGGGGAGGGGCGGTTATCCGCCCCCCGTCGGTTCGAAGTTGGCTCAGACCCCCGTCGGTGCGAGGGTTAATGACGTCACTACGCACGAGCTTGATGGTAAAATCAGCTAAAATTTATCAGACCGTGCAAAGACTAAGCAAAATGCAATCCAAAAACGTCAAAAGATAGCAAATCGCAAGCCTTACATAATTGATGCATCAGATTTGTGAAAATTTTGGAAGTGACACACCAAATTCAATAAAGCGATTTGTACAGGGGAGAGAGTGGCGATTTGGGACGCAGGAGGATAGGGACATGTAAATATCTTGAAGATGTGCAGCGCTCGACCACCGTTTTTAATTTCACGTTTCTGTTTTTTTTGCATCAGGCAACGTTGGAAAATATCAGCTGTCCTTTTTCGGTGCAGGGAATGCTGTGCGGGGTGAGTGCCAAAAACTCTGCTTTTCGAGTATTGAACCAAGCTCTGTAAGCGTTCTTCATGTCAAAACTGATTTTGCTTTAAGTACTGCATGTTTTAAGCTGCATGATCTTTATCTTGCTGCTTGCATTCAGAAGTATATAAGATAAATGAAATACGGCGGAGAGTTCCTCTAGTAGCTAGTTCTTCCTCACTATCTGTCTGTCTCTTATCTACTGCGTGTGTCCCTATTCTCCTGTAAAACAAGGACTTTGTTTTTGCTCCCCACGAGACGTATCCTACCGCAAAGTCAACATTATTGGCTAACATGATGCAAATAAATGTTCAATTCACTCATTGGTATGGGACAATATTGCTTAGTTATTATACTTTTGGAGCAATGGCTTCTCAAAGTTGAACTTCACAAAAATGCCCAATTCTCCCCACTCTCCCCTATCGGAAAAATGTCCACAAAATCAAAATTGTATAATATGTTAAACAAACCTGGATACATGTTGGGGAACCACAGTCTGCATATGAACAATATCTCAGTCAAGTTAAAAAGCAATATCTTTATTTTGTACTGACGGCTCCCTAAGAATGGTAACTCATGACGTCATATTTTGCAATTGCGTTTTCTTTTGCTTTTAACCCGCGCTTGACCGGGGAAAAACATTGCCCCCAGACGAGTTTTTGCGATAACTAAAAACACAGTGGTGCGATTAACGTGAACTTTGAGTACATTTGACCACATAAGTTTTACATCTTCTGTGAAAGTTTTATTTTAGAAGTTTGTGAGATATAACAAATTTTGTGTCGTCAATACACACGAGTTTGACGATAAAATTAGCTTAACTTAAACAGGCCGTACAAAGACCATGTTTGAACTAAAATGCAAACCAAAAACTCTCGAAAGAGTGAAAATGTCAAGGCCTACACAATTTTGATTAATTAAGATTTTTTATAAAATTAAAAACGTCTTTTTTAATAGTCACGAAATTGAAATTTGCAAAGACGTTGAAAAAATCAAAGATGTATTCGAGTACCACATATTAAAAATACCCAAACCAAATTTAGAAGTAATTTACTTGTTTTTGAGTAAGTAATTGCTCCCTAAGTCGCAATATTTGGATAACTGATGGCGTAATATTCGGAAATTGCGTTTTATAACTTGTATTTTAGTCCATATTTATAAATTAAAAATGTTGATCTTATGAATCCATTGCAATTAGAAATCAGCGGCCTTGCTTGAATGCACAAACATCTTCATGGTCCCTCCTCCACCCACCTCCTTACATCCTTTTACTGTAAGCACCGGATTACTGTGTCGTGTGTGCCATTTATTATGTATGTATCATGTACATAACTGCGGGGTGATGATTTTTTTGCAGGTGTATAAATGTGTATAGGAGCATCAGGCATTGTTCCCATACATTGAAGCACGGTATAACTGCGTCGTGTTGTGGTTTTAATTACATTTTAGAGCATGACCGAAAACTGTTTTCCCATTAATGATTGACCATCTGCTTAACTGTAGCGGTGTATTAACTGGAGTGTTAATACACTCCCAAAAGTGAAAATGACTGCTAAGCCCCAGGTAAATGACCCTGCATTGAACTCTTGAAGAATATGTACTTGCTCTCTAAACAGCCGGTCTTCGGCCATGCACTAAAGCGTGTTATGCACTCGTGACATTAAATGTTCAGTTTATGCCACTCATGCATAAAACTATAATAATCTGGACTTTCTCCACCGCGGGTGTTGAGTCGTTCGGACTCGGAACTTGCGATATGTTTTGTACTTGCCTTCATCAGCAATCGTTCGTGGGAGTAGCGTTAAATAGGTTACATATTTTGTGTTATTTATAACATGAGCAGAAGGTTTAACGTTAAATAGTAACATATTTGACGTTGTTCTTGCAAGCGATCACTGACGAGGGTATGTGTAGTGCATGTCGAGAGCTCCCATGGTCTCAGCAACTTAGCTGTTGTGAAGAGGGTCCGGATTATAACGTAATTATGTATACTGTATAGCGAGGATATTCGCGCATTGACGCACGCATTTGCACCATGAAATTGTGTTTCTGTTTCGTGTTGAGATTAACATTTTGAGGATGACGCATCACTCAAGTCGAAATATATTCATGTAATTTTTGATGCCATTTTAAAGTTTAATTAAGATATAAAATGAACAGAAGGTTACTGATTCACATACTCGTATATGATATTCTTCATGATGAAAGACGTTTCTGTAAAACTGTGCAATAATTCTGAATGACTTTTTGATACTGTATTATGTCGCCGATATCTTATGTATCCTGTATTTTGCATATGCCCCATTCACAAAGCAATACACGCGAAACGTCGGCTATTTATCGTTCTTTAGCTTAAAATAAGTCTCAAAACATAAAATCTCAGATAAAAATAAAGACGTCCATTCGCTCGTTTTACATTTGTCACATAAATATTTCTGCTTCTGTTTTAACGTAGTGCTTAGGTTAGTAAAGGAATATTATATCGCAAACATTACCATGGACCATGGTAGTGTTTGCGATACATTTACTCATGTTGTGTTGCTGAATTGCTTAATATTCAATTACTAAAACTTAGTATCTTAAACACTCAAAGTAAGGATATTACGTTTGAGTAATTTAATATTAAGCAATTAAGCAACACAACGCGAGTAAATATATCACAAACAGGTAGTGTTATGCTTTCCGGCTTACGGTATACCGGGTACTGTAATTTCGGGCCAGGGCCTACCTTGTTCAGGAATAAGAGTATAACAGGGATCGGCGACTGAACGGGTTTAATGGGAATAGTTCACCTTTAACATTAGGTTTTGAGTTGAGATAGCCAAGTTGTGGCGCATGCTCGAAAATGACTTGTGACGCTTTCACATTTTCCCAAGAAACCTCTAATTATTTAATATTCAGTCCTAAAAGTCGGACCGGGTATACCCGGTAACTCCAATCGCTTGATTGGCTGATTTGGCTGAGCTGAAACGTATGATTATGACTGCACAAGATGACGTACAGACTTGGGGAAGTGTAAGTGCTGGGACAAAACCATACTGTTTCAGTAAACTCATTCTTTTTAATTGCAAGAATGACTTTGTCAGGTAATGCCTATGCACATAGTGATTTTGAATGTTAAATCTTCTATAAAAACATTTTTATAAAAACACGTTCTGTAAGCGTATCGTAGAGTTCAGCGCTGGGCTGAACGTTCCCAGGCCTCGCGTACAAATGGTTGCTCTGGTCCCCTCGCCCACTCAACCGAACCCCAACCCTCGCACCAGTACGCGCGGTGGCCGGCTGTTTGATTGGCGACCGCGGCGCAAGCCGCCCGGCATTGCCTTGTGACACATAATCCCAGACATGCCGCCTCCAGAGCACGGACAGTGAGCGACGATGGCGGACACTACAATTTCACAGTGAAATCTAATAGTGACGAATACTACTTAAAGGGACACTGTCCTCTCAAAGTAAAATTTAATATGTTAAAGAACAGCCGAATTTGATAAGCACCATGTATACGACAACGAAATCCCTTAACTAAATCAATGACTTGTCGTGCTTCTTAGCCAGGCTGATTTCGCATTACTTGAGGAAAAAAATATGAATTATCACCAAATAATTGACATTTTAATTTGCTTTTTCCGCGTAAATATAGGTTTTCTTTGACTTAACTAGTTAATATGATACTTATTTCTGCTTCTTCCTTCATCATTTCTGAACTTTTTCTCGTTATTTTCAAGGTGAACTATTCCCTTTAAAGGGAATAGTTCACGCTTTAACATAGGGTTTTGAGTTGAGATAGCCAAGTTTGTGGCGCATGCTGCGAAAATGACTTGTGCGGCTCACATTTCCAAGAAACCTCTTAATTATTTTATATTTTCAGTCCCTAAAAGTCGGGACCGGGTATACCCGGTAACTCCAATCGCTGATTGGCTGATTTTGGCTGAGATGGACGTATGATTATGACGTGCAGATGACGTAAGACTTGGGGAAAGTGTCAAGTGCTGGACAAAACCATATCTGTTTCAGTAACTCATTCTTTTTTATTGCAAGAATGAATTTGTCAGGTAATGCTATGCATAGTGTTTTTGATGTTTTAAATCTTCTATAAAACATTTTTTCTACAACAACGTTCTGTAGCGTATGCGTAGCGTTCAAGCGCTGGACTGACGTTCCAGCTCGCGTACAAATTGTTGAAATCTGCTCCCTCCCCACTCACCCACGAACGCGACGCGAACCCCACTCCGTACCATACGCGCGTGCCGCTGTTTCATTGGCCGCACCGCGGCGCAGCCGCCCGCTGAGTGATAAAAGGCCGACAAAAACCATACTGTTTCAGTACTCATTCTTTTTTATTGCAACGAATGAACTTGTCAGGTAATGCTATGCATAGTGGCCGGTAACGCCAGTGACGTGTAGACCGTGCATAACCTGTGACACATATCCAAGACGGGACGCCCCAGAGCACGGACATAGTGACGATGGCGGACCACTACAACTTTCATAAGTGAATATATAATAGTGACGAAATACTGTGTATATAATACTGCAAGTACTGTGATGGTTTTTCAAACGTTGTATTTCCGGCATCTTCAACAAGTACTTGGGCAAGTACCACCATGTTAATACCACACGATCCTCACTAAATTCGATGAAACGTTGCGTGCTTCTTCTACAGCCAGCTGATTACGCATTTCTTTGAGGAAAAAAATAATGAATTATCAACCAAATAATTGACATTTTAATTTGCTTTTTTCCGCGTAAATATAGGTTTCTTTGACTTACTAGTACTATGATCTTAATTTCTTGCTTCTCTTCATCATTTCTGAACTTTTTCTCGTTTTTTTCAAGGTGAACTATTCCCTTTAAGCGACCAGACCAAGACCAGACTATTGTGAAAATTTGTGCCAGTTAGCAGATTTTTTTCCGTGATAAATCTTGAAGCGTACTTTCTCTTAATTCCAATATCACATTCCGCAAACAAATAATTTCACGCAATAAATATATAAAATTGCTGACTCTCCTGAAAGTTGATATCAGACTGGAACGATGTCACGAACAAATTTTTGCTAATTAATAAAGATTTTCACAATAAACCGGTCGCCTTCTCTCCATACAAACTACTGTGGGTCGCCGATCCCTGTTATTCTCTTATTCCTGCCTTATTCACCTCTAAAGGTCAGTTTACGTCTGTGTTTAAGCCACCTCGGTCGCTTTGGCTGGAGTTGTGGTCCAATGTGTTTGCCTGGCGTTGCTAGGCGACCGCAAAGCATTCCCAAGTGACGCGCATGCGACCAATCCGGTGGACGCTGGTGAGTGGCAGTCAGCCGACGAGGAATATCAGTGGGTGACCGACGTCCGGACGCGCGGGTGGTGCTAAACCCAGCTAGTGATGACATTATGTTTAAAGCTCTTTCGACTGTTTTATAAGAAAAAAAGGTGTGAGGTCGCGAGCTGTGAGTAGTTTATATTGATCTGCAACGCCAACAGGTGTGTTCTGAAAGGAAACGTGCTGCATATTCAGGTAGGTGATACAGCTCCTGCTTTTTCTATTTTATAACTTTTCTACACTTTGTCTGTGCGATGTGTCTATACTGCTTATCTCCTTGTTTAAAAGCCAACGATCTCTGATTTTTTTTCTCGAACTGGGGGGGGGGCTGACCCAATATGGCGTTTTATACCATTAAGTGGAGTGCACAAGGATAATGAAAAACATTCAATTTTCCCTGCAAGAATTGCAAATTATCTTACGTTTACTTATTGGCAGTTTGTCATTTTGAAGAAAAATAAATATGTATATAAGCTTATCTAGAAAACAAAACAAAATGAGACTGGACTAATTTTAAAATCACTCTCATATGTGAGAATGTTGTCCGTCAAAAGCACGTCAGTAGCAGTTTCGTCAGTAGCAAGTAGGTATATTCAAATTCGATAGCGAAAAGCGATCATGGATGTACCTACTCTACTATCTAGGTTTGTCACACCTAGGTCATTCAGCGATTTTTATCTCTCTCTCTCTCTCTCTCTCTCTCTCTCTCTCTCTCTCTCTCTCTCTCTCTCTCTCTCTCTCGCTCTCTCGCTCTCTCGCACTCTCGCACTCTCGCTCTCTCGCTCTCTCGCTCTCTTGCTCGAATTCCTATCTTTGATCAATCAATCTATCAAATCAATCAATTATATATTTGATGATTGATGCAAGCGTCTTGCAGACTAGTGAGGTCAGACTAACCGGTTTGTAGTTTTTTACATTTGCTCTTTTCCAAACAAGTGAAATTTTAGTCTCGGAGAGTGATTTTGAAAATATTATGACTAATGGAACTGACTTTCGGAAACTGTAACTGACTTTTTGGAAATGGAACTAACTTTTTGGAAAAACGGAGCTGGCTTTTGTTAGATCTGACTTTCTTTCAGATTCCGTTAAACATCTAGCTTGAATTTCATCTGGCCGTTCTGCCTTGATGGGCCTTGTGCGCTTTGGCCTTCGGTAAGTTAACGCGTTAAACGGTAAGCAGCAAACGCGTAAACAAAGGACACGCGTGATGCTGACGATGAGTGATGGTATGTGGTGCGGGGCTTTTAACTGCAATAATTCGAAAAAGAAGTGCCATGAAGTTACTTTTTATCGAGTTCCAACGAATCCAGAAAGATAATGGGAATATTATTTATTGTTCAGACGGAATGAGTGAGAATGCGAAGTGTTCGAACGAGCGTAGTCTTACAGATGGGCCAAAATCCGTCTTAATCTTGCTTGGCTTGCATGCGTGGGTTCAGGATAACTGCCGTGCACCGCTGATTTATGCAAAAGATTACACTGTTGATTGTGTCGTAAATAACACATGTGTATAGGCTACGTGAGAATATTCTTACAGATGGGCCAAAAATCGGTTTCATCTTGCACCGTTGCAAAGCTGCTTGCCTGTATTGCGTGGGTTGCAGCGATAATTACGTTTCACTGCACTGATTATCAAAGTATTACATCTGATAATTTGGTCGTAAAATAAAAATATGGATATAGGCTACGTGAGATATTATAAAGAGGACACAATAAATAAACTTCCTACCCATCCATAAATAAACACAAAACTGAATATCGGTTGTAGAATAACACGTGCTTTGACTTAGAATTCACCTCCGCAGATGAGAATCAGAATACAAATAATTGAGAGTCACAGAAAGGTGCAGGATAAAGAGTATTCTTCAAGGCTCCTAGTGGGAGATAAGGCTATCTTTTCCAAGCGTGTGACTGAAAAAAACGAGCGACGAAGGAGCGAGGTTTTGTCAGGAACACGCGCGGAAAAAGATTTCCTTTTTTCCACGAGGGAAACATGAAGAATTCTATATCTTTCTAGGTAGAGTTTAATTCAGTCCAATTCAGCTCAGTACTTGATTTTTCGCGTGACCGTATCTTGCATCTCAGAGGGATGCAAATATAAAACATAATTTCACTTTATCTTTGAACGAGCATTAAACATTTATATCTTTGCATCTCAGAGGAGTGCAAAGATAAAAATATTCCTGCGCTGCAGACCCAATGGAAAATCAAACTCTACTAGAAAGATAAGTATTGTTTTACTATTGCAACTAACAACCATACTTATCAGTTGCCGGACACAAATGCAAAAACTCGCTCCGTCTGCATCATGCCGTGCATGCTTTATTAGTTATAGGCAGGGGCGCTGCCAGGGGGGGGGGGAGCATTTGGGGCAAATGCACCCCTCCGCGGCTCAGAGGGGCACATATCGGGTCTGAAGGGGGCCCGTCACGGGTCTGAAAGGGGCCCATCGTGGACTCGTTGGGTTCTCTGTCGGCCCGAGGGGACCTCTGCCGGTCTGAAGAGGGCCCTCGGTCGGCTTGAGGGGGCCCTCGGTCGACCTGAGGGGACCCCTCGGTCGGCATGAGGGGCCCTCTGCCGGTCTGAAGGGGCCATCAGTCGGCCTGAGGGGCCCCTTGGTCGGCATGATGTGCTCTCTGTCGGTCTAAGGGGCCCTCTGTCGGTCTGAAGGCCCTCTGTCAGTCTGAGGGGGCCCTCCGTCGGTCTGAGGGGGCCCTCTGTCGGTTTGAGGGGACACTCTGTCAATCTGATGGGATCTTATATAGGCCTCTGTTAGTTTGAGGGGCCGTCTGTCGTCCTGAGGGAGCCCTCTATCGGCTTGATGGGGCCCTCGGTCGACCTGAGGGGGTCCCTCGGTCGATATGAGGGGCCCTCTGTCGGTCTAGTGGCACTTTGTCGGTCTAGGGTCCCTTTGTCGGTCTGAGAGGGCCCTCTGTCGGTCTGAGAAGGCCCTCTGTCGGTTTGAAGGGGCCCTCTGTCAATCTGATAGGGTCTTAAATAGGCCTCTGTTGGTTTGAGGGGGCCCTCTGTCATCCTGAGGGGACCCTCTGTCGTCCTGAGGGGGCCCTCTGTCGGTCTGAGGGGCCCTCTATAAGCCTGAGGGGCTCTCGGTCGGCATGAAAGGACCCTTGATCGGCCTGAGGTATCCTTTGTCAGTTTGAAAGGCTGCCTATCGGTCTGAGGGGGCCCTCTGTCGACATGAGGGGCCCTCTGTAGGTCTAAGGGACTCACGAAATAAAGTGGCCCAAATCCGGGGAGTTTTGAAATTTTGGGGTAGGTAGGGGCCTCCGATT
>VOPJ01003950.1:0-25215 GCA_014673585.1 Semibalanus balanoides
GGCGTGACCTCCGACAAACTTTCCGTATCCACCTCCGTATCCACCGTATCCACCGCCGTGGCCTCCGCTGGAAAGGGAAGCAAAATGTGTTGTTAGATAAAGTGTGTGAGTATTAAGTAAATACAGCTGTTTTAACTGACAAAATACAAACTGAAACTAGTCATATTTCTCCGCATTAGCAAGATTATTGATTTATGTTCCCGCTATTGTGATTAGATCTAAAATACACTGAGTAATTTATCTTTTCCCCGGAATGAAGTAATTAAATGTCACGATCTGCGTGAAAACTAATCTATATTAACTTACGCATAGTTTGCATGGACCTGGTCAACTCCGTATTTGCTGCCACCCCAGGCGTTGTACCTGAAAACAAAGATTGGATCATTTCAAACAGAACAATGTGTACACAATCTTAAATGTGTAGCCGACATGTGCCTGGATCCGGGATCAAGCTGAGATCCAGATCCCGGTGTCTTGTGTTTCGGGATCCGCATGATCCAGGTACACAATAAGCCGAGGGATCTACAGAGATCCAAGAACCTGATATTTGTAAGTCGAGGGATATAAAGGCATCCCAGATCCAGCTTCGGGATCCATGCACGACGGTAGGTATTTTTTCCTGCCAATTATATCATATTGGACAATTAATTACAATATCTATGTCTGCTAACAGGTAAACTGGGAACTTGTTAGCAGACTGGGATCTGCTTACTGGGATCTCTGATGTATCACGTAATTCGCAGGTATTAATTGTCTACATGGTGCATGCCAGCCCCCATTATAGATGTTTGGACATTACTAAGAGATGACGTCACCAAATTCATGGTTAGTGGCCTTTAACACTTGAGCCAATGGGGAATTACTGTATTTTGAGATGGCCCCTGAAGATCCTACAATGAAAATGTTGACTTGCTGTACCTTTATGGATTGGTGGAGATGTGCTGATTCCCAAAAAACGGGTTAGTTTGGTCCCATACAGCCTCATTCATAAAACATTGGTCATCTAGCTAGCACACCAATAGCTTCAGTATCCAGTGACGTCATGATCTGCTCTTACCTTACTGGTCTGGTAACCTTGGTACTACTACTTTTACGCAAAAATAGTGACCACAAATTTTGATGTGAGTCCCTGCATTTTGCATTTTAATATCTGAGGCTCGTTTAAATTAGAGATGCTCTGTGATCCCAGATCCTGAAGCATCTTACGCTGAGGGATCAAGGAGGATCCAAGATTTGCATGCGTTTTACGCAGAGGGATCCACTGGGATTTAAGATCTTCATGCATTGTATACCAAAGGATCCACTGGGACCTCAGATCCAAGGTCGGGATAGAGGCACAAGTCTGATGTACAGATTAAATTACATTCAATTAATTATTTACTTTTGTGATCACACATGTGTAAGGCAAAAAAGTTCATGAAACATGTCGTTTGATACATTTGTATGGATTTATCTTTAAATAATGGCCGTGCTCCAAACTGCGATAATACGATGCACACGAAAACATAGCGAAACCAATGGCGCCGCGTCAATATATTTATCAAATTAGGTTATTTTAAAATTGTTGCATGTATATACTTGAACGATTAAATTTAAGGACGCTGGAACTCACTTAACCCGCGCTCCACTGGGGGGGGGGGTGTTTGAACACCCCCTCATGTTTTATGAAGATAACGAAAAAACGGCGGCGTGTAGCGCCGCCAAATTTGGCATAACTATTCACTGATTCTTTCCGGAATTTTGCGAACAAATTCAAGTTTCGTGCCAGGTCAGGTCAGGTCACAGGTCAGGTCAAGTGGAGCCTATCTACAAACGTTTGTGGGTCGTGCCCATGACTACAGTTTCTAAGGGTATCGATATCAAACTTTTTAGGATTACATAAGTTCAATGTGTATCTACAAATGTAATATCTAGGATTTTTGTATCGGTGACTCTTAGTGTCGGGTCATATTACGATCTCCCCATTATAAGTCAATGGAGAAAAATCCAATGCCTTTTTCTTTGTCGAACGTATAATCAGTCCATTTCTTCCTGGATGATGTTAATCATATGATATTATGTATGATCCAAGTGCAGGATTTGAATCAGGGAACATTACGAGGTAATCCTGAGGTCATCCGGAGGTCACAACACATTTTCGTCCAATAACTCTGGCCATGAGAGATAGAAAACTGCAAATTACCCAGTGCGTGTTTGTCTCGTCAAGATACATCTTACTATATGCAACATGACCTGCTTGGGTCACCACCTTGACCTTGACCGAGGTCATTTTTTAAGTTGAACCTTACACTAATAATTATACATATTTCAAAGCCCTTGACCGAGAAAAACACGATGGCGTAAACAAGTATGGCGTAATCATTTGTTTAGGTAAGAAGTTATTCGCGAAAATATGTTTTGACAAAATCAGCTTTTTAACTTTAATGACCTCTAGAGCCTAAACTAATTGCTGAGGTACAATTTTGAGGACCTGGAAGCGATTGCAAATTTCATTGCCTTAGTGATTGTCTCTTTGAAAGTTTGTTTTAGATAGCAATAGTTTCCGAGATATTTGGGGTTTTGGAGCGATGTCCTAAAAACTGAAAATTTGGACCTTCGATGACCTCTGGTGAACCTGAGTTTTGACGTGAAAAGTCTGAAATAGTTTCGAAATGATTTTTGATAACGGTTCGAACAGTGTCTTTTGTTTTGGTCAACGTGCCATGGGAGTCGAGTTAGAGGGAGGGGGTGTTCAAACACCCCACCCCCAGTCGGGCGAAGGAAACCCAGAGGCCCAGTGGGGTGCGGGTTAACAACACTCCTCACATTACTTACTGTTGTACGTGGGTGTGGCTCTTAGCATTTCCATACCCGCTGGCAGCCGCAGCGGCCACACACAGCGCGAGAACGGCAAACTGAAACGAGGCAAATACAGTCATAGGACTTTCTCTGTATATAAATTTTTAAACATAATATTTTTCGCAAGGTTTCTTGCTGTAAATTCCCAAATGTTTTTGCTAGTATCACATTTAAGAATTCCTCATTTTAAGCCCATTTATGTTTACCTTGGTCTTAACTAACTATACCTATAGGGTACGAACACTACATATTTTGTATTAGTGCTCACTGTCTTACCTTGATCATGGCTGGATGGTTGGCGTGTGCTGACTGTGTCTTTACTAAACGCAGGCTGGCTATATATATACAGCTGGTGAACACCGTCAGGGCGGGGTCTGGTCGTGACCGGTGCCGCCGGGCGACAGAGGTCACAGACACACCCCTCTATCGGAAATGTGTCCAGTCAACTGTGACACTCAAACCGGCGTCTTACCTGCGTTCTACGTCTTACCTTACCCTGACATGGCAGCAGATCGTGAATGGAATGATTATCTGCCGAATTATGTTTGCGATAATAACACAAAACTTGATGAAGAAGTGGTATTTTAGTTTTCCTATTCGGTTCGTCATAGCAACGTTATCATTCCACGTATGTTACTATGCCTAATGGACTAGTTGCAGGTTGTTTGGTGAATATTTGCCAAATATTACGAAAAATACGCCGTGATACATGCCTATTTGCATATACATATATTTTTGGGAAGACATTTGCATGCAATTGTTTACAATTTATAAAGTACTTGAAGGCGTGACGTCAGCAATAGTTGGCGCTTGATGCTGTGCGGGGTAATGTTCCTTTTCACTTGAAGTGCGATATTTCCTATAATTCCGGATAATATTTGTATTTGGTTGTTTAGAGGAAGGGATACTAGACATGCAGGCATATTAAACAGGACGCGCTGATTGTGATTTAGATCTCCGTTTCATAGGCGTTGGAACGATCTAAAAAGTGTGTGTGTGTGTGTGGGGGGGGGAGACAGCCACTGCTGGATCCAGACTCTTTTGGTGGCAAAAGGTACCCTCATTTTTTTATCCGCGGATTCGGACTGGTCACCTTATTTTGGTATTTGAGCTTGAAAAAATCACTTTTTTGGGGAAAAAAATCGTGTTTTTCGGGGGAAAAATCCTATTTATCGAGAACAAATAGTTTCTCTATTCAAAAAGTGAAAAACTGGCCATATTCGAAAAAATATGCAATATTCCGTAGCACATACACATATAAGTAATGATAACGTTTAACTTATACCAACTTGCAAGGATGTCACCAATATTTCTTACGTGGGGGTTCGGCTGAAATGACGAAAAATGTACATATCCCCATTTTGTATGCGTGTATTTGCAAGATTTCCATGTTATCATATGTCTCAGTATGTTTTTAGTATTAGCGCGGGCGTGTGGTAAAAGGTTTTCAGCTCTCAGAAAATCAATGTTAAGTCAATTGGTCAAAGCTTTCGGCCCGCCAGGCATTTAAGTTTTACCAAACTAATTTTAACGCAGTTTTCAAAACGGAGGTAGACATAAGATCAAGCATTACTGAACGATGCTGGTATGTAGATGTTTGTGATCGAGGCGTTTTGTGAAATTACTGCACGAGCGAAGCGGTGCAGTAATTTTTGAAAAACGCCGAGATCACAAATTCTACATACACAGCAGAGTTTAGTAAGTCTTTTACCATATGTCGCCAGTGCGGTATGCAGTGCATAATGCGGAAAATACCCCACTCCACGCGCTAATGCCTTTTTGACATTGCTCGGCATATGGCAAATAAATACCCACACAGGCCGATATAATTTTATTTAGGACCTCGGTCGTTGTAGGATTTTCCACCCTCGACCTTCGGTCTCGGGCGGAAAATCCAACAATGACCTCGGTCCTCAATACATTATTTTATCGGCCCCGTGTGGTATTTATTATTACAGTAGGTATTTCGTTTATTAGCGCCGCGCGAATTCGTTTCGGGTTTGTATAATAAAATACATAAATTTTCCGACTGAAGTTCTTGCTGATGATTGGTTCTTCGATTCCAGAGATACCAAATAGCAAAGAGTCAGTACACGTTTCCATGGCAGCAACTCAAGTGCACCCGGCCAGATATGCCAGGTTCGTTTCATGCAATTGAGTCGTGCGTAAGGAGCATGTACGTAAGTCAAAAATTTAAATATTGCTTTGTTATGCTGTTTAAGCATCGTCCTTACTTGGTTCTCCAATAAATGTACCGTTTTTTCATATTAAAAAATGTCGAAAGCAAAATCACAAAATCTTTACTTTTAAACATATTATACAATGTAGAATGTAGATACATATGTTATAGAACAAAGTATGGACAATAACCAAAGCAATATCTATATTTTTTACTGACTGGCTTTCTAAGTATGATAGGTCTGGATTTTATATTCGACATTTCCAAATAAGCGCACACTGGCTTCTTCTGACCTAAATGCGGCCGCTGCCATCTGCCACTGATCATCTGTATCAGGACCAAAAAAATGAACGCCGAAACGACTCGAACCCACATTGACGGGAGGGGGGCAGATATATGGTCTAGTGCTCTTCCGATTGAGCTACGCGGCGTATAGTGCAGACCACACTCTGGTGGACGAATATTGAGAATAAAAAAGTAGGAGAGCAATTAATATCGTTCGCTCCTGTCTAAAAAAACAAAACAAAAACTTAGTCCCCTGGTTCTAATTTCTAGTTGATACTTCTATGAACTTTGATATTCAGGGTTAAAAATTAGGTGTAATCATGACAATTGTAATCATGGTAGTGGCGCACATACCGAATCAACTTCAGCGATGTAAGGGGGAGTAACCGCTCAAAGGTGGCGGGTGCAATTAACATTGTTGGCGCCCTCGACCTTAAACGTGGGTCCCTGGCCTCCTCCCCCAGTTGTTAGGTATGCTTATGAATTATGGCATTGCAGGGTTAATAACTCATCGTTATTCTCTCAACTTTGAAGCATTAATCTCGAACAAATATCAGCGATCGAAAAGGGTAAAATGGCTCAAAACTAAGGGGGCGAGGTACTATTGTTGGACCCTCAGGCTAAGAAGTGGGGCATATGGCCCCTGACCCCTCCTCTACGCGAGGTTGTGAATGAGTAGGTACTTAGTTATTCTCCCAACCACACGGTATTCATATAAAAACAAACGAAGTGCTATCACTGCAATGAGGCCATATATTGCTTAAAAGTGAGGGGGCCGGTTACCAATATCGGCCCCCAGCCTAAAAGTGGGGGACCATGGCCTCCCAGTCCCTAGGTTCATACGCCTATGATTGCGAGGTTGTAAGTTACTTATTATTCTGCCAACTTCGAAGGCATTTATATGGAACCATTATCAGTGATTTAAGCATTACAAATCACTCAAAAATAGAGAGCCGTCAATATAGTTGGATCCCTAGCTTAAAAAGTTGGCTTTGGCCGCCCAAATTCGCCGTTCTTACGCTTATGGGTTATGGTATTGCGGGGTTGTAAATTCATAATTATTTTCGCAACTTTAAAGCATTTATATCGAATAAATATCGGTGAAAGGAGGAGAAAAAATCGTTCAAAAGTGTGGGAGGAGTTAACATTGCCCTGGCCCCGAGCCTGAAAAAACTATATCGTTTCCTGTCCTAATGCTTCCGTTTGCAAGAATTTGAAAAGACTTGGTAAGCGGCTGGAGGAACCAGCCTGAATGAAAATGTTGTTTTGGACGTTTTTGGAGGTGTATAACTTCCCCCAAAGATTTTCAGAAATGTAAAGAAAACATTGGAATTCCCTCCCTGTGATCTTATAGCATTTAAACATAAGAACTAAATCCACCGTAAAATAAAAGGGTTAACAGTGGTGGGCGGTGCCGCCTCTCCTCTCGCCGTCTTTTCAGTTCAACTTCAGTTCAGTTTATTTTTTGTTTAAAACAAAAGATTACATAAAATACCACAGACCAATAACGGATGGCGCAAAAGCAAAAGCTTAAATCACAGCGCCTCTCCAACATCAATGAAATTGACATAACATAACCGAACCATGAATAGGTAACGCGGCCCCGCCAACCAGCCCCACCGAGCATCCAGGGGAAACGCAGGCGTCAGGGCGGCCCAGACCCGGGGCGGCAACAGTCGGGCTAGTGTTTGGTGAAAGGTGTTTGGTGTTTTACTGTTGGGTTGGTAAATCGTTGTTGTGTGTGCTAATGAATGCTTGTAAATGGTGTGCGATGAAGAAGTCCTTGATTTCAGTGAGTGTCTTTGGGCCGAAATAAAAGGTGCGTTTGAGCTTAAATCTATAAGACAGATTCTCGAAAATTTGGGATAATATGTTCGTGCTGCCGTTGAAGAGATGTAACCTGTTGTTTTGGTGTATAGGGGGCAACCAGAAGTAATGTAGTGGGCAAGTGGTCTTCCTTGTTTTTGTGCCCGCAAGTGCATGATGGGCTTAGGTTGTGCGTTGAAACTTTAAAACAGGTGGTGCATGTAAAGATGATAGACCGACTCCGATCTAGTGTGAAGTATATTTCCTGTTTTTGTGCCTACTGAGTACAATGTTGGTGGCTCTGGCGCCCCCAATCGCTGCCAAACTTGACGAGCAAAGGCATGACGGGATAGAGTGTTTCGTAGCGATTCAGGAAGAAGATTCATTGCCGGATAGTGGCGGGAATGAAGGACCTGCGGAAGGATGTTAAGCGAATGGGAGGGGACAGGGGTTGAAAGAAGTTGTGCGTTGCGTAGTCTAAGTCCAGTATCGTCCTATCTTGTGCCCGTCAAGAGGTTCGTTACGTAAGAGGGAAGAGGAGGGTAGTTGTAGTACAGTCGATGGAAAAACAAGAGTTTGTGGATGAGCCGTCTGACATCTAGTCGCTCCCAGCCTAAGTCATTGAGTAGTGCGTCAGTTGATGTTCGGAATAATGTACCTGTAACAAGTCAAGCGCAACGATTTTGTAGAGTCTGAAGTCGAGCTGAGTCGGTCAAAGTCATGTTTCCGTCGTAGAAGATGTTCACAGTAGTCAAAATGCGGTACTGATGTAATGTTGTTGTAATTATATATCCGTTGGTATAGGTCCTGGGAGGATTTCGCGAATGGACTAAATGGGTCCTAAAGTGATGTTGGATTGTCCTAATGATTGTATTAGTAATGCTCATAGGGCGGAAATCCAGAAAGTGGTGATTTTGAACAGTTTGGGGGGGGGGGCAAAATCCCAAAAACATTATCGCAATAATTCTGGGAAAACTCATCGGATTTCGCTTGCTTATGTAATCAATAACTGATTTAAAACCAAACTTTCTCTATTAAAGTTGCTTATTTTTACACAAACTCAAGGAAATGTGTCAAATTTGCGCGATTTTGGGTGGTTTGGGGGGGGGGCATGGCCCTTTGCCCCCCCTGGATCCGCCTTAGTTATGCTGAAAAAAAAAATGGGGGGAAAGGGTTTTTTTTTGTGGGAGGGTCAGTGAAACAATGTAAGTCCGCAGATGTTTTGTGGCTCTTCACGCTTGGGTAATATGTTGTCCGTTTGAAGGATAATCTTGGGTCATGGTTGTTGTGCCTGTTCGTGAATGTTTGTTGTGTTGTTTTATTTGCATTAAAAGTGATGGTCCAGTCTGTCCCATATCGATTGATGATGTCTAAGTCATTTTGCAATGATTGTCTATGTCTTTGGCTGTCTTGTGGATGATAGGAGTATAAGGAAGTGTCGTCTGCGTAGAATAGTGCATCATTCTCGGTTTTGTTGGATAGGTCGTTAAGATATATCAGGGCGAGCAGAGGTCCAAGAACCGAGCCTTGAGGACAGCAGCTATTTTTTTTTTTGTGACGAAAAGATACCGCTATTACCCACGCGAACAGTTTGAGTGCTGATCTTCAACGATATGAACCTTAGGCCAAGCCAGGAAGAGAGCCCAAGAGATGCTGCATTGAAATTTTCCATTTCGCCTATAAGTGGCTTCGTGGCACATTTTTGTCGAAATATTTGGAAAATTGGATAAAAATTGCAAGTGAAGTTGTTGTTTTCGTTTAACCGCACCCCAACTGGGACGGGGGTGGTTTGAACACCCCCCCCTCATGTTTTATCAAGATAACGAAAAAAACGGCGGCGCGTCAGCGCCGCCAAATTTGGCATAACTTATTCAGTGATTCTTTCCCGGACATTTTGCGAAAAAATTCCAAGTTTCGTGTCAAGGTCAGGTCAGGTCACCAACGGGTCAAGGTCAAAGTGACCCCTACTAAAAAAGTTGCGGTCGTGCCATGGACTACAGTTTTCTAAGGGATCGATATCCAAACTTTAAGATTACATTAAGTTCATTAGTATCTACAAGATGTTTCATCTCGGTTTTTTTATCGGTGACCTAGGTCGGGTTTATTTGCGATCTCCCCCATTATAAGTCCAATGGATAATATCAAATGCTTTCTTTGTCGACGATATCAGTCCATTTCCTTCGGATGATGTTATCATATGATATTATGTATGATCCAAGTGCAGGTTTTGCTCAGGGAACATTAACGCGGGTCAATCTGAGGTCATCCGAGGTCACCAACAACCTTTTCGTCAATAACTCTTGGGGCCATAATGAAGATAGAGAACTGCAAACTTAACACCAGTGTGTTTGTCCGACAAAGACACATCTACTGATATGCGCATGACCCTACTTGGGGTCAACCACTTGACCTTGACCTGAGGTCATTTTTTTTAAGTTTGACCTAAACATGATCAAATTTTATATATTTCAAAGCGCCTTGACGAGAAAAACACGATGGCGAAAACAGTATGGCGTTAACTTTGTTTGGTAAGAAGTTATTCACGAAAATATTTTTTGCCAAAATCATTTTTTTTTACTTTAATGACCTCTAGGACCTAAACTAATGACCTGAGGTCAATTTTGAGGTCTTGGATGCGATTTCAAATTTCATTGTCTAGCGATTATCGTTTGAACGTTTGTTTCTAGATAGCATAGTTTCCGAGATATTTTGGGGTTTCCGGAGCGATGTCCTAAAACTTGAAAATTTGACCTTCGATGACCTCTAGTGACCTGAGTTTGACGTGAGCGAAAAAAAAAGTCTGAAATAGTTTCGAAATTATTTTTGATAACGGTTCGAACAATGTCTTTTGTTTTGGTGAACGTGCCATGGGAGCCGAGTTAGAGGGGGGTGTTCAAACACCCCCCACAGTCGGGCGAAGGAAATGCAGAGGCCCAGTGGTGCGCGGGTTAACGCTGAGTACAACTGATGAGCAAGATATAGAAGTTGAAGGTGTGTACTGTGGCCCGGACGGTAGCCGCTTTGCTTATCAGTTAGAATGTTGGTTTCAGTTAGATGAGTGTATATTTTAATAAATACCAATTTTTCCAGGATTTTAGACAGGTTCGGAAGAATACTTATTGGCCGGTAGTTAGTTGGTCGTAAGTCAGTCAGTGCTGGTTCAAGGATATCATTAGCTTAGTTGTTCTGGACACTGGCGGATCCAGATTCCAGCCGTTGGCTGGGGGGTGGAACTGTGTTTTTTTAAACGGTACCATTTTTTCTCCCCGGACTTGGGCCAGTCACCTTATTTTGGTATTTGAGCTTAATAAATATTTGTTTAGGGAAAACAAACGCAAAAACGCGATATTCAGAAGCGTATATGATACGGATTAAACATAACAATATTGAAATGATTCTCTGTCTGTCTGTCTATCTACCTATCTGGAGAAGGATCAGGACGAAGTAAAGAAGGTAAGACGCCGATTTGTGTGCCACAGTTGACTGGACACATTTTCGATAGAGGGGTGTGCCTGTGACCTCTGTCGCCCGGCGGCACCGGTCACGACCAGACCCCGCCCTGACGGTGTTCACCAGCTGTATATATATATAGCCAGCCTGCGTTTAGTAGAGGCACAGTCAGCACACGCCAACCATCCAGCCATGATCAAGGTAAGACAGTGAGCACTAAGACAAAATATGTAGTGTTCATACCTTGTGTATTTGGTTAAGACCAAGCTAAACCTAAACGGCTTTGAAACGAGAAATTGTTAAATCTGATACTAGCATTTATTTAGGGTGAATTTACAGCCAGAAACCTTGCAAAAAGATTCTGTTTTAAACTTTCGATACGAAAAAAGTCCTATGACAAGATTTGCCTCGTTTCAGATTGCCGTTCTCGCGCTGTGTGTGGCCGCTGCGGCTGCCAGCGGGTATGGAAATGCTAAGAGCCACACCCACGTACAGCAGTAAGTAATGTGATGAGTGAAAACTATTTTTGGATTTGAGAACTTGGTGAGTTCTAGTGTCCTTAAATTTAATCGTTTAGGTATATCAATATAACAATGATTTTTACTCAATACTTTAGCGATACAAATTACATTTTAATATATTCATTAATTTAGGTTATTTTGAATGCAGTTTGAAGTGTGGCCATTTTTAGAAACATTCATACAAATGCATCAAACGGCATGTTTCATGCAATTTTTGGCCTGACATATGTGATCACAAAAGTAAGTAAATAATTCAAAATAGTTTAATCTGTAACATAAATATAATATTATATCATATTGAATCTGTAATATTAGTCTATCAATAAATAATACAATTGAATCTGGCGTGTGCCTCGATCCCAACGTTGGATCTGAAATCCCAGTGGATCCATTGGACCTTGGTAGAAAATGCATTACAATCTAGGATCCCAGTGGATCCCTCTGCGGAAAAGCATAAAGATCTGGGATCATCCTGCCCCTGGATCCCTCGGCGTAAAATGCTTCAGGATCTGGGATCTCAGAGAATCTCTAATTTAAACGCTCCTCAAATCGTAAAATATCAAATACAGGGACTCACATCAAAATGTGTGGTCTCTATTTTGCGTAACTAGTATGTACCTTGTAAACAATTAGTACCTGCAAATTACGTTGTAAGTTTACCTACTTGCAGACATAGATATTGTAATTAATTTGCAATATGATGAAATAAGCACACAAAATACCTGCCATCGTGCCTGGACCCCGAAGCTGGATCTGGGATCCCAGTGGATACCTCGGCATAAAATATCAGGTTCTTGGATCTTTGTGGTTCCCTCGGCTTATTGTGTACCTGGATCTGGTGTACCATGTGGATCCCGGGACAAAAGACACAGAGATCTGTATCTCAGCTTGATCCTGGATCCAGGCATATGTCTGCTGCACGTTTAAGATTGTGTACACGTTGTACTGTTTGAAATGATACACTCTTTTGTTTTCAGGTACAACGCTTGGGGTGGCAGCAAGTACGGAGTTGACCAGGTCCATGCAAACTATGCGTAATTTAATATATATTGGTTTTTACGCAGATCGTGACATTTAGTTACTTCATTCCGGGTAAAATATAGATAGCTTAAGTGTATTTCAGATCTTATCACAATGACTGGAACATCAATCCAGAATCTCATTTATGCGGAGAGATATGACGAGTTTTAGTTTGTATTTTGTCATTTAACCCTATTAGTGGCAGGCTCCTGGCTACCCTATTACTGTCAGGGGGCAGATGGTCGCCCCCGAGATCTCGAGATCTACCCGTACCGATTTCAAAAATGGAAACGGTGTCTCATTCCCCTTGACACTACTACCATTTAAATTTTGATGAGGTTTGAAAGGGCGGCAACGGGGCAAACTACAAAATATATTAGACATTTTGATCCAACACAGCTGCCATGTTATAATCAATCGAGTTCTAACGCAACTGAGAATAGGGATCGGTAGATATTGAATGGGAGATCGACATATGTTGACGGTTTGTGAAAATCCAAAAATTGTAGACGTGTGCAGGTCACACCTGACATTGCGGGGCTGAAGAGTAAAACCTAAATCAACTGTTTTTTTGGATGGCTTTGCTGGATAAATGCAATGATTCTTAATTTTTTCATCAGGCCAAAGACAAATATTAAGCATTATTTTATTTCAATAGGCCGGTGACAGGTACCGGAAAAAAGGGAGGCAAATATAAAAAATATTAACCTCAAGTCATGGCTGCTACCGAAAGAATATTAATAAGTTACGTTGTCCATAAATAGTCCCGTTTTGAATTTTGTAATTCATCATAGGCGTATCCGGATCCGAGTTGGGAGAGGAGCTTTTGATAAAAATATTTTCCGCTTATAAACATAACAAATTAACAAGTCAACATGACTATTTTACTTCCAACTTCAATTAACATTAGTTACCCACTTCTTACTCTACCTGGGCTCGCCCATTGTTTTATGTTTCAAAGAGTACCCTCCAGCGCGTTTTCATCTGAAAACTGCAGTATGTTATGTCATTGTAGGCCCATGCACCATAGTTTCCTTGCAATACTATGACCCCCTTTTTTCTATTCCTAAGCGCGCCTCTGCAATAAAATGTTTGTATTCCCTTTCCTGACCTCATATTTGTTTACATCATTCTCAACTATCTGTTTATTACGCCGTAATCGCTGGCATATCGTAATCACCATGGCAATCAACCGCCTTTTTCTATGCCTGAACACGCCCTTGAAACTCAAGATGACATATAATATCAAATAATATAAGCAGAAGCTATACTTAGCATCTTCATAGCTATACACACACTTTACATAGCTTTATTGACTGCCAGCTAGGCGTTTCATACTTCTTGGAAACCTCCCCTTTTTAAGTACCTGGAACCGCCTCTGGCGTTACAAATGTTGTATATCATTAACATTAACTAATTTGAATTTATTTCAATCACTGTAAACCTATGCAACTCCTTCATACTTGAGGCAGTTAGGAAGAAGCCGTGAAGATCGCATTTCCGTTTTATCACCAAATGTCGTCGAAAAATCCTCACAAAACTGGTCCCTGGAACCGCCTCTGTGAAAGTCAGGAACTTACAATTTTGACTCCAGATGTGAATATCAATGTTAGGAAAAGTTTCAAAATATCATGAACCTACTCTCAGCCGTTTCGGAGATATCCAAGAAAACCATGAGGGGTAGCCGAATCCGGCCCTGCCACTAATGGGGTTAAAACAGCTTGTATTTACTAGTAATGTCGTTTTCCCAAAATTTCCTGACCAATACCAATCCAATACCGAACAGGAAGCATTTTGGTTGACCAAAAACCGACCGATTCGGGTTCAAGTAAGAAATTTCCAAAAATTTGACCGATTGGAAATTTAAATAGTGGTGTGGTGTATGTAATATGTATATTGTATAAGTGCAACAATAATTTAATTTTTTAAATAGGACCTCCACTTTACTCTTGTGAGCAATGTATCCTTAATATTCATATACTGATTGATGTGTTGTATTAAGTAATTATATTAGCCGTTTTTTCAAAACGAAGGATTATTTGTACCCGTGGTACCCCGGTAGTACCCGGTAATAGTTCGTGCGTTTTGGGTAATTGAGTCTAGGAACACGGCTCTTCCCAGATATTTTTGGTATCAATAATTGAAACTTTATGAATTCATGTACAATTATCTGCTCTAACAATGCGAATTTTCCCGTTAGTTTTCTTTGTTCAATCAAATTCATAAACACATATTACCGGGTACTACCGGGTACTATCGGCCCGGCTGTATCTGGTAGTAACCGGTAATATGTGCTAATGAATTTGATTATACAAATACAAATAGCGGGAAATTTCGCATCGTAAGAGCAAATAATTGTACATGAACTCATACAGTTTCAATTGATACAAAACATATCTGGAAAAAGCCGTGTTCCTAGACTCAATTACCCAACACGCACGAACTATAACCGGGTACTACCGGGTACTACCGGGTACTACCAGGTACTAAGCATTACTGAACGATGCTGGCAAGTGCCCTAGATATGCTGGTTGTAGATGATTGTGATCGAGCGTTTGTGTGAAATTACTGCACCTCGCTCGCTCGGTCAGTAAGTTTTGAAAAAAAGCCGAGATCACAATATCTAACATACACAGCGAGTTTAGTAAGTATTTTTTACCAATAGTCGCAGTGCGGTATGCCAGTTGCATATGTGGAAAATACCATCCACGCGCTAATGCTTTTTACCATTGTTCGGCATATGGTAAAAGATAAATCTTCGGAAAACGACTAATTAATTGATTGAAATTTGTGAACGCAAATTAAGCATCAATTTGCTGGATAAGAAATAAGAATGTGTAAAAATGTGACGAAAAAGTGAACTGTTTCAGAATAAGCTGACCGAAAAGAGTCAAAAAATGTATAAGCCTGACCGCCTAATTACCAAATCGATCAACCAATTGTTTTGGTAACAACAAATTTTTGTTACTGGGCGATTGACACAACTAGTATTTTACTAAATACTCACACACTATCTAACACACCTTTGCTTAAACTTTCCAGCGGAGGCCACGGCGGTGATACGTGGGATACGGAGGTGATACGGCAAGTTTGTCGGAGGTCACGCCAAGGTCTACGCTCAGCTCACGGATCTGGCGGATACGGACATGGCGAGATATGGCGGTGGACATGGCGGAAACGGCGGTGACACGGGTGGATACGGTGGTGGGCACGGTCTGGATACGGGTGTGGGCACGGTGGATACGCGGTGATATTCTTATGGATACAGCGCTGATGTTGGACATGGATATGGTGGCTACGGACATTAAACTGGATATTTATATTGCATAAACCTCGCTGATATGTCTTGGATGTGTTATAATTTATTTGTGTTTAAGCTGAATTCCAAAGTTTGCATCGATATTACGTGTGTTGTGCCAGTCAAAATACATACACCCCTTTGAGATATTAGTATTTTTTGGCTTCAGTCAATATTGAGGTCACCAGAGGACATTAAAGGTCAGATTTTCTACTTACAGTACTTCGTTCCAGAAACCCCAAAATATATTGGTAACTATGATTGTTAGGAACACACGGAGAAAAGCAATAGTAAAGTGGCAAAACGCTCTTGAAGAAAGCTTTTGAAAAAATAGACAAAATGCAATCGCAATTAATGTCCTCAAATTGTATATCAAAGCTTAGACTCTAGAGTCCAGAGGTCATCTAAGATCAAGAGGGCTATTTGAGGCAGCACTGCTTTTTTGCAAATAATTTCTACCTGAAAGGGAATAATTTTGACGCCAGCAATGCAGAAAATGCAGCTCATTTCTTGTCGTTAGATAATTGCATTTTCATTAACTCTAGGGTCCTGTTGACCTTTGAACGTTTATTTGATGACCAGATGTTGTACTTTGATCTAATAATATTTATCATATAGTCTGTATTAATGCTTTCAAACATAGACGGCTGTTTTGTGTTTGCTTTATGTTCACCGTTGGCTAGAGATATGGAAAGCAAAGCACACCTGACCGTACAATGTTTTTAAAATCCACGATAGGTCAATGGGTTATCCTAGGCCATCGTAGGTCAGTGACCTCGGCTGACCTGTGACAGAACATGACCACATTTGAACTATAATTATGCAGGATGGGTGCAAAATTTGAAATTCATGCCAAAAAATGTTCTAGCAACTGCCAAAGTAAAAACAAGTCATCTCTGAGGCCTCTTGCACCAAATAATCTACCCGGATAAACAATAATCCAACCCACCATGTAAAGCTACCCAGCCGGATATGTTATCTTGCACCAAGCGAAGCAGCCAACTGGGTATCCAGTTGCTGCTTCGCTTGGTGCAAGATAAAATATCCGGCTGGGTAGCTTTACATGGTGGGTTGAATCATTTTTATCCGGGTAGATTATTTGGTGCAAGAGGCACCAGTAACACTGCAGCCGGCAGCGTGCATATGCTTCTGATCGAACGTGCCCAGGGGCCCTTCCGACCTGACAAGGGCCCCTCTGTGCTGGCTAGGGGCCCATTAGACGTGTTCAGGGGGCCCCTATGACCAGCTCAGGGGCCCTTTCGGTCTGACCAGGGGCCCCTCTGACTTGCACAGGAGCCCTTTGAACTTCCCAGGGGCCCTCCAGCCTGCTCAGGGGCCCTTTCTACCTGGCAAGGGCCCCTCTGTGCTGGCTAGGTGCGCATTTTACATGTTCTGGGACCATTCTGACCCCACTCAGGGGCCCCTTCAGTCAGGTCAGGGGCCCCTCTTATCTGCACAGGGGCCCTTTCAACTTATCAGGGGCCCTCTGGTTTGATCAGGGGCCCTCCAACCTGCTCAGGGGCCCTTCCGACCTGGCAAAGGCCCCTCTGTGATGGCTAGGGGCCCATTCTACATTTTTAGGGCCCTTCTGACCCACTCAGGGGCCCCTTTTGGTCAGGTCATGCACAGGGGCTCTTTCAACTTATCAGGGGTCCTCTGGTTTGACCAGGGGCCCTTCCGACTTGGCAAGGGGCTCATTCGACGTGATCAGGGGGTCCCTTTGTCCCGCTCATGGCCCTTTCGGTCTGGCCAGGGACCCTCTGACACGCACAGGGCTCTTTTAACGTCCAAGGGGCCCTCTGGTATTATATTAAGGGCCCTGGAGGCCCTAAAGAGCCTCTGAAGTGCACTAAACTCTCAACAGACCACGCTTCGCGTGGTCTGTCGATCCCAGGATACCGCGCTTTGCACGGTCTCGTCGGCCCTTTTCGGCGCGCGCAGCGCGCCGAAAAGGGCCCGCCTTAGATGTTTCGGGGGGGGGGGCACGTGCCCCCTTGGATCCGCTCCTGCATGGAAGTAGAGATAAAACATTTTAAGATAATGTGTCAAATTGTTTCCAAGAAGAATACTGACAGTTGCATTGCAATTGGTTACGAGAGAGCGCGAAGCGCGCAGCGTGTCCTCACTGAATACCGGATCTTTCTCACATCAGTGGCCGACCCGACCCAGCCGGCCCAACCATAACGCCTTTCAAAAGCTTATATCTTTTGAATCCTGCATCCGATTGACAATTGGTCTTTACCATCGCTCGCTTTCGCCTCATGCAATGACATTATGATTATTGACATGTTTTGTCTCACGTGAGGGGTCAGCAATCAGCATGGTGCGTGACACGTGCCGCGTCAGAGGTGTCAGATAACGTTATCCTACTATAGATGAGAAACGGTTAGACCGATTAAGCTGAAATTTGGTATGTGGTTTGAGATCACACCACTGGCAATGTTGCACAGGTCAAACTCTGGGTCACACAGCACGTGCGCACGTGCACCCCTGTTCAGTCCGCGAAATTACTTACAAAATATCGTTTCAATACCGAACCTATATCTCGGCAACCAAAAGTCGCAAAGACACGGGTCAAGCACAGAGTGTGGAGAACCGATGTGTGGAGAAACGATCCGCCCGGCGTATGCACAATGTGTCGATCTGCGGCACGTGGTACGTGCAAAGTTACTGGCTATACAAGTGCAAATTCATGGTTTTATGACGCATCCGCGATTTAAGTCAGTGCTCGGCACCTATGGGACGTGAAGCGATGAAACAAACACCAATGTGTAGACATAGGTACCGTCTCTATAATGTATTAACAAATTAAGGTTTTAATGCAATATTTCGCTGTTAAAACCTACCTGCAAATTGCAATACACATTTTGCCAATTTTAAAACTTGCCTGCATTACACTGCCGTAGCGTCAAAACCAAAGGGTAATCAACGATAAAATTATGCAGCTGTAAAGCGCAATCAAATCTATTTAATACCCACCCAAAATAAATGTTTGCCTACAAACATGAAGTTTATAATGGTAAAATTAAAATAATGCTGCAAACCCTATTTTATTCAAAGTAAAAATATTTCATCAAACGATTTAGTTCGGATAAATTTGCGACGGCAAAACAACACATAGCGAAAACAATTGAAAAGCATACTTCGCAAAAAGGAGCCTCTGTTGGGCGGATGCAAAAGAGTGGCGTGGGTTTATTCGGGCTCGCTCGTCCTTCGCTAAAGGAAACAGTTCACCTTCAACCTGGGTTTTGAACGATACAAGGGCTACATATTACATCACGAGTTACTCATGCATATTTTACACTAAGCCGATCAATTATATACACCAGTAAGTCAAAATAATTTAATTTTGATTTGATTGCGATTGCGTTTTGAACTGAAATGGCAGTTGTGTAGCCAATGTTGAAATAAACCTTCCTTCAAGTTTTGATTGGTGAAAAGGCCAGCCGAATATTTTGACTTTTTGTCGTAGGATTGGGCCTTACATAAGATGTCAGAATGTAAGGCTTAGACGTATGGGCAGACGCTATGTTCTTTGCGACTATTTCGATCTGATTGGCTGAGCCATTCGATATTTTCGTTTGACGTTGCAGAGTAGGCATATAGTTTTGACAAAGTTAATAATGTGCGTCCTTCTGTCCTGAATCGGCGCGATGTATGGCTATTTTTGACAATGTGAAAAGAAGTTGTATTTTAAAATATAATCAAATCATGTTTGAATTAAAAAAAAAACACAGCTGAACTATTTCCTTTAAGGCGTGCTACTGTTGTATGAATACGCTACTATTATCACGGACGTGTCGACGTTGGCGTTTTTCGCTGGCTTGCAGATTCAGGTAACACTTTTACGGGGTTCCATATCCCTGGATTTTTGCCATAAGTCCCACTAAGATCATGAAATCAGTGCAACTTCAATATAGACAGAATCGATAGAATGACTGGCAACAATTGATGTTTTTATTAATAAAAAACACGAGACTTGCGTACAAACAATGCATACAGTTGCGGCATATTATAGGCGTTCACGATGTACCTTCTATTGGAGACATTAAAGCTTATACGAAATGCGTGATCGCTAAACGATCATGTTTCCAGCTCGCGTGCGCAGGCAGCGTCTTCTTCCCGGCACACATGGCACAGTTTCTAGTGTATCATGATCGAAGTGCGCTCTCACATCCAGCGATACTGGGAGGACCAACGAGCAGGCGTTCACACCACCAAAGGCACCATAGATTTTTCAGCGAAGAGCGATACATTACCTATTGAACAACACGCCGCGCAAAGGAAATTGCGCTTTGGCGTGCATTGTGCTATATCCCTTTGATCAATCCATTCATAGCTGACTTGGCCTGATTGTGCGCGATGACATAGAACTGCCAAAGGCATCCCTCAGATTCAAAAGCACCCTCCAACTAGCAGATCACTCAAAACATTTCGAACTCATTCTGAGCGCTGCTGCACAACGATGCTCATGTTTTCGTATCTCTACAAATACACCACCTGTCACAGTCATGGCTATCTGAGCTTTCGGGCATATTCCCAAGGTCGTCGGAAGTGGAGGAGACGGAGAAACACGACCGCTCTTCCCAACGATGGAAAACAGGGTCGCATCTCCCCTAACTAAGGATTTGCAAGAGGTGTAGGTACAAAAGTTACATAACACATGTTTTAAGGGTTGTTTTACATGTTGAATTGGATACATAACGTCCATTTTGATATCAGATATTATATGAATCTAAATCTTGCTTCTGACATTTGCTTCGCTTATTACGCCACTTGCTCCCTATGATTTTGCGGTGGTGCCACAGTGGTTAAGCGGCCGTCCGTCTCCCCTAAGCACACCCTGGCATTTTGACAATTCTCCACCTATGTGCTCGGCGAGGTACTTACGTTCAAATGAAACTATTGTTTTCATGGGAATGGGATGGAAAAAGCAGGAAGGCGGTTCTGACTACATTTCATTTAAGCTTGTGATGTCAACTGGGAAGGGGAGGGAGCGTGACACGCACGCACGCACGCACGCACGCACGCACGCACGCACGCACGCAGTAGGGAAAACTGCCCTATCAGAGCCACCCCCATATTTAACAAGTAATTAGTGAAGGGCCATGGAAAATGATTTTTTAGTAAGCAGGGAATAGGAATGTATGTACAAACACGAATGTAACTTTCCCTCGTAGCACACATTAATTTTACGACGTTGTGACAACGTTTTCACGACGTAATTACGTCGTAGGAACGCTGTCCTGACCCTGCCAACGATGTCATGAAGTTGTGACAATGTTATGTGTTTATCAGATGTTCGACAACAGGATGGCGGAGCGGCAGGGGAAAACAATATTTTCGACTCGATTTTAACCTTTTTCTGAGTGGTTTGCTTTAAGTGCCATGAAGTCATTGCAATTTGCATTGATATGCGCAAAGTATGTATAACAAACCACACATCTTTATGAAAGCACAATAGGTTGGTACGCGTTGGATAAGTTGTAACCAGGATGTAACCGATTTCGTATTAGCCCCACCCTCGCCATATTTACACCACTCATCTGCCCCAATTGCGCCAGGCAAGGGGATGAAAGGGATAGCCGATGATGGCCATTCATTTTGCCCCCCCCCCATCTTCTGCCTCGTAAACATTCGTCATGCCATGCATGATTTATGTATATAAAACAACTTGTCTATATTGCGAAAAAAGGCCTTGAACGTTGTTCGTTCCATACAACTTGAAGTGGAAGGTATAAACTAAATGTGATCGGTAACGTATGAAAATACCTTACAAAGTGGCCGATTTATGTCTTCCATATGCAAAAGTCAGACATCTTTGACGATTGCAATTTCAAACTTGGCACACATATTTGCCGTATAAGTTGCTACGATATATACATCGGTATTTGTGATCGGTTGAATTTTTTTTTTCGAAAATATCGTAAAAATGAAGTTTCATTTTTTAAATGTACCCAAATTAGCATGATAAAAAAGTTTGATAGCCAAGTGTCTCGTGAGTTATTGCAGATCTTACATTATAATTTACTTGTCAAACTATTTTTTATGGCGTTTTTGGTAAAACCCAATTTTCAACCAAATGTAGAAAGCGCGACGCATACGTCATCAAAAGCAGGTTGCAAATAGGGTAAGGGGATAGCGCAATTAAGACATGGTTGCCCTTACGGAAGGGTTTACTTCATTCTGAAAATGAAATATACAAATGACCATACATGTGGGGAGTGTTAACTTTCGAAGCCCATGAATCAGACTACAGTTAATAAAAAATATCCTTGTAAGCTTGGCGTAATAAGCGACTTAGCTAAGCAGGCCTCGAGTTGGACAATCTCGCCTGCTCTCGGCCTCCTTTGTCGCCGCTCATACAGAGTAGAATGTGTCGAGCCTGGTCTGGTCCTGCATGTTGACCCGCCGCTCCAGCAGGCCCATCTTGAGCGACACCTCGGACACGGCGGCCAACACTGTGTTCAGCTTCTGGCTGATCTCGTCGATGGCGTCCCGACCGACTACGGCCTTCTTGCGTCGCCGGCGGCGGCCACGGCGACTGTGGCCATCCTCGCCGCCCTGCGCGTCACCGTCACCGCTGCCGACACCGTCGTCGGCGGCTGGGACGGGCGAGTCAGCGGCTTCACTTGGCTCGACCTCGGGCAGCCCGTCGAACCCCGTCTTTGCGCGCACGGCCGCCAGGATCTCGGCCTGCAGCAGCTGCTCGCGCGTCTCGCGGTCAGTGTCGGTGGCGCGATCGCGTAGCAGGCACAGCATGTTACGCAGCATCCAGGCGTGCATGATGAAGGCGGTAGGCCGGAGGTCACCCGTGTCCGTGGTGCGGTACATCCGCGGCCGGCCTTTCTCGTTCGGACGGAACGCGGCGCGCACAATATGACAGTCGCGCAAGCGGCCGGTGCACGCCTCCTCCGAATCTGTGGAGCTAGCCGAGTGCTGTGGTGATGGTGTCGAGGGCGGTTTGGCTGACTTCTCAGCGGCGGTCGGCATGCCCGACAGGTGGTGATCCACGGTCTCCAGCAGCAGCTTCGGCAGCAGTGCCAGATTCTCCTTCATCCGCTGGCAGACCCGATTGCGGAACAGCATGTGCATAATGTTGGAGAAGATGACCGACTCGATGTAGAGGATCTGGATGACGGTCATACGGAGCCGTTCCACGCCAGCCGTCTTGAACAGGCCCTGGATGTCGTTGACAGTGAGGCCGATCAACAGATTGACGGTGATTATAGACATGCTGACGACGAAAAGAATGAGCAGGAGGTGCGACGTGCCCGGGTAGGATGGCCCGTCGTTTCCAGAGAACATCCCATCGTAGTCGTATTCACCCATCATCATGACAAACGTCTTGATGAGCGACAACGGGATGGTCTTGAACGCCGGCGTCAGCCCGAACAGCACGTGGAAACTAAGAGCAAAGGCGACCAGCAGTGGCGAGTAGACCAGCAGAAAGCCGATCAGCTTGCGCGCGACACGGACGAACATGTAGATGTAGATGCCGATGCTGGGGAAGCGGCCGACCATGAGCGTCATCTCCAGCCAGGTGGCCAGCATGAGCCAGGCCACGGCGTGGTTCACCCAGGGCTGGTAGGAGCTGTGTCCGGCCAGCAGCGCCGTGGTCAGCGCGATGGACAGCAGCTCCAGCCAGTTCTCCGGGCTGCTGACGTACAACCTCCAGCTGTAGGCCATCTGGAACATCTCTCGCAGCAGGCAGAGTAGGGTAAAGAAGGCCGTGAAGCCGGCCACCACCGTGGTGCTGCTCTCGTACGGGTACATGACCCGCATCATCCCGTACGTGGTCACCAGTAGCGCGAAGCACACAAAGAATGCGAAGTTAAGGTAGAAATAGCGTCGGATCTGCAGCCACTTGACGTGCATGAATGTCTCCACCACCGGGTGCTTCAGCAGCTCATTCTGATCGACGTCCACGATGGCGCGGAGCAGGGCCGTCTCTGGTGCCGGCTTCGTCCTGTTCGGGTCCCAGAACGGCATGTAGTCGAGGTAGACCTCCAGCTGGGAGCTGTCTAGCGGCTGATCGTTGGTAGTCATACAGCAGTTGAGCACGTCCTGTACGGCTGACGGCATCTTGTCCAGCAGCAATAGGTGGTGGGTTCCGTCGGCCTGTGCGCCGCGGCCCAGGAGCGGTCGCGCCGTCTCCCGATTCTTGGCCAGCTGGAGAGGCGTGTTGCCGGCCTTGTTGGACCACAGCACGGCCTCGGCCGGCAGCCGGTCGAGCGCAGCGGCCACCGTCTGCGGGTTGCCCGAGCTGGCGGCCAGGTGGAGCAGCGTGTTTTGTCGCTGGTCGGTGACGTCACATGCGGCGCCCAGCTCGGCCAGCACCAGCAGTGCGGCCATGTTGCCGGCGTCGGCCGCCTGCAGCACCGGCGTCTGGCCCTTGGCGTTGGTCGCCTCGAGCGGCGCGTCGTATTTGAGCAGCAGGCGCACCAGCTCGATAGTCACGTCGATTGGGTGGCGTGCGCGCGCGACCACGTGCAGCGCCGTGGTACCGACGGCGTCCTTGGCGCCGGGCCGAGCTCCATGGCGCAGCAGCAGCTCCAGCATGATCTTGTCACCGATCGCGGTCACCAGGTGGAGCAGGATGCTGGGCCGCAGCAGCGACGGCAGCGTCTGCTGGCGCATAGGCACGCGCCGGCGCATGTGCGGTCGCATGCCGGCCTCGCTACCGAGCCGGTCCCGCTGTGGAGCCGTGACGTCACGCATGTCGGCGTTGGGGTCGGCGCCGGCTTTGAGGGCGCTGACGGCCTGCTGCGTGTCGCCGTTGAGGCAGGCGAAGTAGAGGCGCCGCTCCTGACTGTCGCCGGGGGCTAACTCAGAAGCTAGCAGATGCAGCTCGGCAGCGTCCTGCCCGGCGCTGTCCTGGCTGATGGTACGGCGCACGATCTCCTTCATCTGACGCGTCAGGAAGCTGCTGGACAGCTGGCCGGGCAGCAGCGACTGCAGCACGTCTTCATCCTCCGTCAGGGCGGCGCCCGGTGGCGACCGCGACATCATCTCTCGCCTGGAGCAGTACAACAGACCAGTGTGTCAGTACAACATACTGGTATGTCAGCAAAAATACGACGCGACATCATCTGTCGCCTGGAGCAGACAACAGACCAGTGTGTCAGTTACAACATACTGGTATGTCAGTACGACCGCGACGTCATCTCTCGCCTGGAGCAGTACAACAGACCAGGTGTCAGTACAAACATAACTGGTATGTCAGTACGACCGCGACATCATCTCGCCTGGAGCAGACAATCAGACCAGGTGTACAAATAAAACATACTGGGTATGCAGAACGAACCGCGACATCATCTCTCGCCTGGAGCAGTACAGCAGACCAGTGTGTCAGTACAACATACTGGTATGTCATTTCATTGTCATTTATTCAGTTTCTCTAACAGGCACTGTCGGCCCACTTATACAAAAAGTCAAGTGATAAAAACTTATTAAATAATCATACACATACACATAAGCGCACAGTTCTTAGATAGATTGAACTGTTATCTATGATTGAACAAAACCACGCACTCACACAGCTACAGACACACACGACATGCTCGCGGCATATAGGCTAAAACAGATGTTTTAAAGTGACAAAACCGTCTACGACTAAATGCACCTGAGGATTTTTAAGAATTAAAGCGTTTCGCTAATGGATGCAAGCCTTACGTTCCCATCTTCACAGGTGGGGTTTGTTCACCCATTTTAGAAACAGTGAAATATTTGTAGATCTTCCGCATTTCAAATATAGCAGAGCAGCATTCAATTTCGGCGGCTCGACAGCGGTCGGCATTACCGCAATCAATTTCGGC